>JAECMU010136045.1:0-11492 GCA_016106625.1 Dracogyra subfuscus
TCCAGTGATCTAACTAAAATTACAATGTCTCACCATTAATTGCCAGGATTTTAGGGTATATTATTTTACCCGTGGTATCCTCTGACAAAAAGGTACCCTCTGACAAAACCCCTGTGTATGGCAGGCAGTAGTTGACTAGCTTCCTCAACCAAGTGTTCAAATTAACCATATATTAGACACACCTTATAGACGTAGTTGTTAAACTAACATTCTTTTCCTAATCATGAATTGAAGGGAAATATTTCTACTCACTACAGCACGTGTATACTCACTACAACACGTGTATACCCACTACAGCACGTGTAAACTCACTACAACACGTGTATACTCACTACAACATGTGTATACTCACTACAACACGTGTATACTGACTACAGCACGTGTAAACTCATTCGCAGCACAAACACACATATATACTACATTCTGCAGATAAAAGCAAAAGCCAGGCTAACAAGTACAGCTAGAATTTAGCTAAAGACTTCAATAATTAAAAAAAAAAATTAGATAACCTCAAAACATGAGTAAGTGCCAAAATAGGAAATGAGCTTACCACAGCTATATCAGTCTATGTTGTCACTACACTGGTGTTTTAAGTCAGGGCTTAAGAAGCCATATATACTCTGCCATCTGGCCCATTGATGCAAATGCAGCAGCAGCTGTTCTGCTGGGTATTTTTAACTTGACAGGCCTGTGAAATGTTAGCCCACTATTAGATGTTTTGTGGAATAGTTCAGTGCTCTTCCCCAGCCATGGTTCCAGTGAGATGAAATATAACTCACAGCACTTTCCCACAGCGCTGGCAGAGGGGTCACTCCCAGGCACCAGGTAGGTGTGTGCAGAATCAGCCATTATACCTACGAGTCTAAGACATCTAGTACTTGTAAAACATCACTAACATACCATACCATTTCAAAATGATTACTAGCTGTTGGGATCAAAACTACACAAAAAATCAAAACTATTACACTGATGTACATAATTCAGTGTTTTCTTTAAAACATTAAAATTCTCTTTAGTTAACAGTACTAGGTAAAAAAAGTTAGTTTGTTTTGTTTAATGACACAGCTGTAGTACGTTGATTAATTAATCATGGGCTATTGGATGTCAAACATTTGGTAATTCTGACAAACAGTCTTAGAGGAAACCTGCTACATTTTCCCTGTATCAGCTAGATATCTTTTAAATGAACTCTTCCAGACAGGACGGCACATGTCACGGCCTTTGATATACCAGACGTGGACAGGATTAATACAGAAAATAAGTGGGAGTGGAGAATTACAAAAATAATCAGGGCACTGTAAAAAATGGTATTTTCCAGATTCAATAAAAAGAGCACATTTTATAAATGAATAAGAAGAATGCCACAGAATGAAATGTCCAGCTACCATAAAGGTATTCTATGTAGCTGATAGATGAAATGTCCAGCTACCATAACGGTATTCTGTGTAGCTGACAGAAGAAATGTCCAGCTACCATAACGATATTCTGTGTAGCTGACAGATGAAAAGTCCCACTACCATAACGGTATTCTGTGTAGCTGACAGATGAAATGTCCCAGCTACCATAACGGTATTCTGTGTAGCTGACAGATGAAATGTCCAGCTACCATAACGGTATTCTGTGTAGCTGACAGATGAAATGTCCCAGCTACCATAACGGTTTTCTGTGTAGCTGACAGATGAAATGTCCAGCTACCATAACGGTATTCTTTGTCGCTGATAGATGAATGTCCAGCTACCATAACGATATTCTGTGTAGCTGACAGATGAAATGTCCAGCTACCATAATGGTATTTTGTGTAGCTTATACATGTAGATGCATTCATAGCTGATTCTCAGAGCTGCCAACCCCTAGCCACAAGTGAGAATAGCATTCATGACAAGTTGAACATAGCAAAATATATTTGAGTGTAGCATGGCCAAATGTCATGAACAACAGCAAAAGAAAATACCAACTAACCGTGAACACAAATAGCCGGAAACTGTTACAAATGAGCATTTTTTCTCAACACAGACACTCATTGGTTAATAATAAAACTGGGTCATGCTATTTTTAGCATAGATAAAGCTTGTCGTCGGTTATGGGATACGGACATACCCAAAATGTAACGAATGTTGTCAAATAAGTCGGGCGATTTGTACAGGATTATGAAAGACCGGATTTTGTTTTATTTTTAAACAGCATCAAAATGCAATAAACCCAAAATTATTGTGCGATGTGATTAATACAAAATTTGAATGCTTATATTCTTAATTAAAGTTAAAAATTAAAATTACTCTATTCCAAACTGGTATATGTTCACATGCAATTTTCTGTGTTCATTGCATGCAAGCGTAGCATAACGGGAAAACCAGTTCTTTGAGTTTTATAGTACGCAACAATGGGGTCGGCCTGCAGTAAAACTACACGTCCGTTTTTGAAAACATCTTACTGTAATTGTTTTACAATAGGTGTTAAAACGCAAATTATACTTTTATGTGTTGGAATTTTAAAAAGGCCACAGAAATGAGGAATTCGGGTTTTTTTGTTACTGTATTCCAAGATTACGTCCAATTTTCAGTGTAATTTCCAGAAATCGCTAGATTTTTTCCAACTGAGCGTAGCGATTTGGGAATGAGCGTAGCAGTGTAGCAAACGTCAACTGAGCGTAGCAAATTACACCCAAAGCGTAGCAGTTGGCAGCTCTTTAACGGTATTCTGTGTAGCTGACAGATGAAATGTCCAGCTACCATAACGGTTTTCTGTGTAGCTGACAGATGAAATGTCCAGCTACCATAACGGTTTGTTGTGTAGCTGACAGATGAAATGTCCAGCTACCATAACGGTTTTCTGTGTAGCTGACAGATGAAATGTCCAGCTACCATAACGGTATTCTGTGTAGCTGACAGATGAAGTGTCCAGCTACCATAACGGTTTTCTGTGTAGCTGACAGATGAAATGTCCAGCTATCATAACGGTATTCTGTGTAGCTAACAGATGAAATGTCCAGCTACCATAACGGTTTTCTGTGTAGCTGACAGATGAAATGTCCAGCTATCATAACAGTATTCTTTGTAGCTGATAGATGAATGTCCACCTACCATAACGATATTCTGTGTAGCTGACAGATGAAATGTCCAGCTACCATAACGGTATTTTGTGTAGCTTATAGATGCATTCATAGCTGGTTCTCTCAGTGCATGTTTGAACAAATTAAAAAAAAACCCCAAAAAAACCACACCCTAAAATAACCTTTAATTTAGTAACTTTCATATTATTGAAAATGCAATCATATATTTGCTATAGAACTTATATTTTGTGAGAAATGGAGTCAAACACAAACGTTAACACCATCACTGACCACATCACCCCCATTGGAAAAGTAATAACTGTATCTCACCTTTTACTTCATAAAGGCAAGAAATAAATGGCACTGTGGTTTTTTTTGGCCCCCCCCCCCCAAACTAGGTAGATTTATGACCCGTCATTTACAGTGTACTGACACCCCAAACACTGGCAATTTAACATGTAACTACCACACTGTGTAGTTATTGAGAGTGTGGTAGTTATTGAGCCAAGAAAATGAATCAGGCACTGCCACCAAAGAGACTTAATACTTCTGATAAAGTCAAGTCATGTCAAATGGTTTAACGTGTACATTCAGAGCAAGCTGTTTTAGCACACGCCTGTCATGGGCACATGTGCCGGCCTCGGCTGGCTCCTCCATCCAGGAAAGAATCTTGTGATCAGCAACATGGGTTCTTTTATTTATCCTCTACCAGACAAAGCAGGACCTACCATGGCCTTTGATATACCAGTTACATACATGGCCTGTTCTTGTCTTACATGCCTATAACTACATGTATTTACAAGGCTTGAGCACCTGTGTTTAAGAAGAACATGCTTCATAAATTCACCCCACAGATTCCAGGTGTAGATGGTAGAGTACAGTTACAGCTGTGTAGAGTGTTTTGCTCTGTTCAGCTATAGACTATTTGCTGTAACTGTGATGAACTTGTTACAAGAAGATGGTATTTCAGGCCATAGGGTTTCAAACTTCATGGAAAACACTTTCTCAGTTCCGTGACTTGTGACCATGGGAACCCATCAAAAACTGTTTTTAGGTTCTGTTGAACAGTCACATTCGATATAATAACCATGGGAAATAAAACATTTATTTTGTGATTATACCGACATACTACCAACACGATACCGGAAACAACCATGAAATTTGAATGTCTGTACTTTGGACACTAATTTGATAATTGACTCCATAAAGAATATACTTAGTAAAGAAATCACTACTATACCCAACCAACTACAGGCAGACCAGCTTTACAGACTATATAGAGCTACTTTTGGCCTACTAAATTCCAAACAAACCCATACATAGCTCCCTACCTTTCCATTTAGATTGACCATTCAAAATTGTGACTAAATTCCTTCATCATAAATGCACACCCATTCTCTTTGGCTTAATCATATGGGACATTCCAAATTCCATAGCACTATACCACTCTCCACCTGTTGGTGCTCCCTTGCACCCGCCAGTGTAAGCAGTCCCCTCTCCTACCCACCCCACACCTTTCCTGTCCTGGACAGAGGAGTCGGCCGAGGCTGGCACCTGTGCCCAGAACAGGCGTGCACTACAACAGCTTGCTCTGAATGTGCATGTTAAACAATTCCATCCATCCATCCAAATAAAAGTGTAGCCCATGACCCCATGACATAGAAACAACTGGTTTCATCTCTCATTATCTATGTGATCGGTAAAATGTGTAGAATGTATTTTTTCCTTTTCTTCTACGAGTAGTGTAATATTTTTACCATTCATGAGAGAATACAAATAAATTCTACAACAACTCCTCATCACATTTTACGGGCTGTTTGGTGTCTAACGTAATATTGTGGTTGATTGAAAACTTGGTCTGATTAGTGCGAGTACAAACCACATCACATAGGCTACTAACAGCAGCAAGGGAGCTGTTATTTAATTCAGCTTTTTGTAAATCTATTAACAAAATGACAGCAAGATGCATGACATAATTAAGCTTCATTTTAGTTATCATCATTACAAATATATTTCTGATGAACCAACTGAACTACAAAATTCTAAATATGAAAGTTAGATAACAAGAATTGTTCCTCAATGCAGTACCTCACTGGAAAAAAAAAAAAGAGTAATAAATAAACGACAAATAATAAACAAAAATAAATTCTAACCTCCTCTTTATTGGTATTTTTTATATTTAAATGCAAACAAGTTCATATTAAATGGCTGTTTCTAATTTGCATGTATATGAATTCCCCGTCAGCTAACCACTGGGTTTTTTTCTCGACATAACTATATGTCAGACGCCGATATAACCGTAGTTAAAATGTGTTGAGTGCGTCGTTAAAAAAAAAAGAAAAAAAAAGAAAAAGAAAAAAGTATATGAATTAGTATTTACTGTTCTTTATTCACCAAACAAATTACTTGACTTTACAACACAGACATGGAAATAAGATACACCATATTCCAGGCAAAAATAGATAGCAGTTCATGTGTACCTGTGTTTTGGTACACTGTGACCGTAACTATGAAGACTGGATGGAGGTAGCTAGTGCAAGTACAAAAAAGCTGTGATTGTTTCTTTATGTTAATAGCAACATTTTTGTTAACTTGAAGAAAACTCATACTGTTTCTCAATTAATTTTTTTACTGCCTGTTCCCTTCACCCCACAACCCCCTGTTATTTTAAATTTAATTCTGGGCTAATTACTGCCCTGTTCCCTGAGCTAAATGCTGCCCCGCCCTGAACTCCACCCCGAGTGCTTTACTCACCATCGCCGTCATTAGAGGACTGGTTACCCATGGGTGCTATGATTACATCATAGAGTAGCAGCAGCACCAATACACTGAAGAAACCTATCACAAATGCCAAATGCCGAGCCAGATGCCAAAAACCTGCACACATACGTATAACCTTTCTACGCAGACACACTCCCTGTTAGTGTGCAATGAGAATCAATTTGTTGTGATCACTCAGCCTTGAAGACTTGAAAACTCGAACTTGAAATCTCTGCAAGGATGTTCTCTAATGAGTGCTTCCTGTTTGGTTTATCCTGTCCAGTGTTATGTCACAATAACTCCATGTTAGTCATAGGACATGTGCTCCTCACCAAATGACACTGTATACAGCAGACAGCACTTATAACAGACAGCACTGTATAGCACATGACACTATATAACAGACAACACTATAACAGACATTCTATAAAGTTGACACTGTACATAAGCAGGTAACAGTCTATAGCAGACGACAGTCTAAAGCAGATGCCATTCTATAGCAAATGATGGTCAAAAGCAGACAACATTCTATAGCAGACGATTTTCTATAAGAAATGACATTCTAAAGCAGACGCCATTCTATAGCAGACAACAGTTTATAGCAGACAACATTCTATAGCAGATGATTTTCTATAAGAAATGACATTCTAAAGCAGATGCCATTCTACAGCCACCAATATCCATATAGCAGATGATATTCATACAGAAGACAACATAGAGAACAGTGCTACAAGCTGACGGTTGTTGTCAATAGAAACATATTATAGATTTATATTATTCGCTATAGTATGTGGACAGGACACACCTGTTGCAGATAGATGTGGAGAATAGCTCAAACAGTTTTATAGATTTTTGCGGATTACTGTTTTTATGTAACACTACTCTGAATCGTTTGTTTACAATCTTTTCAGACATGAGGATACTATTTCATCAAGTTTTTCTCAGCCTGGATAACGTCAGATAAAACATATGAAAGGTGTTGAGAGATCAACAAAATGGTATGTACTGTCTTTAAATTAATTTATAATGAACTAATTTAATTATGTACTTGTTCATTTGCCTCAGGGGCAATGTGCACTGGCTGTTTTACATTATGAGGTAAACATAACACATATGACCTACAGTTTACAGATCTATGTGTACAGTGAAACTCCTGTAAACTCTGTCAACAAAGCAAACTGTCCTGTTCTGATGGGTTTTAGAACTGAAAAAGGTACATACTAAACCAAGGCTGTTCCCTACTGATATGAAAAAGGTGTATTTTTGTAAGTACAAGATACATTGCTTTAAAAATAATTGTACATAATTAAATATCTTGCCTAACATCAACTGGTTTGCTGTAAACAACTTGCATTTTTAAACCTGTTCTTTATTGCTCATGGATGTAAAACTCATAACTGATCTATAGAAAGAATAACAAATATAATTTTCAAAACATTATATTAAAAAGAATGACATATTTGAAGTGGTGAGTATATTTGTATTAAGTATACCAATTTTCTTTATTCCATGATAAACAACCTAGTTAAAGGTTTTTTGTTTATTGACACCACAAGAGCATGGTGGTTCATTAATCATCAGTTATACTAATACTAATGATGATGAGAAAATAACACCCATATGAAAATCAGTTTTACTTTGTTTTACATGCATCAAGATGAACATGAACACACAGGTGCCACTAAGCAGGGCTTCTAGATTATGATAACCCCACTCCCATCGCTAGTGATATTCAGTGTTGAGCTAGTAAATAACTATTATTGCCATGCCCGACGGCTAGTGAAAAACATTTGTCAAATGTTGTGGTTGAGTCTATTTTGTAAATATAAATATTCATTTCCATAGTGCCATACCCCAAAATTTCTTTCTTACAGAAACATGCTTAATTAAATAAATGACACAACCTACAAGTGAACTGAGGAAACCCCTATGGCAGACAGGATGTACTTTAATGATATTAGTATGATACCACAAGTCAATGATTGACTATTATACAGCACTGTTATCTCAAATACTGATTGTGTTCAGGAGGCTCACTTCATGTGGTTGCTTGCTAGACTGGAATTTGTGTCTAGCGTCAATTGAATGTGATAGGATAGAATAGGATGGAAACCAGTCAAACAGTTTGAAAGCGTTCACCCTCCTGAACAAGCCACTGATGAAGATGGACACTGAGACTATGTTACAAGGTATTCAGCTTTTTTGTTACAAATCAAACATATCTAGAGCTACTACTAACAACAGAATGATCACAAACAGGATGAATTTACCAACATTGATGACTTAAGCAAGAAGGTATACATAACATAAAATCAATGTGGATTTGAACCCAATCACATTGCTTACATCTATTAGTCCAAGTACTAATACTGTTCATTGCCTACCTAATGTCAATGCCTTTAAGCAATTCAAATGTATTAATTAATTACCTGTGAGCATGACATTAAAGAATCCACCCCAACAGTAGTCATACAGGGTTCGATCTTAATGGTTGCCCAATCGCCCCTGGCGACTGAAAACGACGACAGTTGACTGAAAACCCAGTTAGGTTGCCCGCCTGACGACCGATTTTTTACTTAATAAATAAATAAAAGTATTATTCGGGCAAGTGAAAATAGACCCGGGCAAGTGATACTGCTGTCACCACTTGCCTGGATACCAAGGCCAAAAAAAAGTTAAGCGCAGACACTGGTCATATTCCTCCCTCCCTCCCACATTGACGTGTGCTAGCCACTGTTTATTGTTTGTTTGTTTAGGTGTTTTGGAGATTTGGATGGTGTTGCTTTGTTGTTATGTTTGTTTGATGGTGTTTTGAAGATTAGGATTTTTAAAATATTTTTTTTTGGTGTTTTTTTAACGACGCACTCAACACATTATAATTATGATTATATCGGCGTCGGACATATGGTTATGTCGAGAAAAAACCCCAGTGGTTAGCTGACGGGGATCGATCATAGACCGACCGTGCATCAGGCGGGCACTGGACCACTGGGCTATGCTGCCCGCTATTAGGATGGTGTTGCTTCTTGTTATATTTGTTTGATGGTGTGTTAAACATTTATTGATCTGGGGCCTAATTCACAAACGCATCTTCTTTACAATTATTTTAGCAATGCACTGCGATATTGCCGCAAAATTGTGAGACTTTAGTGAATTAGGTCCCCGGTGTATAAAGGGCATTAATAAGTGATATCCTGCTAGGGAAATATGCATACAGAGATGTCCTTGTTTTCATTTGAGTTATTATTGGTACTTCTATTCAATTAATACAGAGATGTCCTTGTTTTCATTTGAGTTATTATTGGTACTTATGCGTAGTAAAAAAATTTGTTTGGTTCCGGTTACCTAACCTTCCCTACATTTTTATTTCACCTGTTTTGTTTAATAATCCATTAATATCAATCCTAATTTTTGTCGACTTTTAAAAACAACAGCTGCAGAGAGATGCCACGAGATCTGTAAGTCCAAGATCGTTACCAGAAGACCCGGAACACTTCGCGCAATTTTACTTCCGAAGAGTTCCAAATGAAAAGCTTCCGAGAGCCTTTTGGAACTCCTCGTACATTTCCACGAAATATAAGTGTAGCGGAATGTGATGAGGTTTTCCGATTAGATTTACAAGTTCCGAGTAGTTCCAAATGAGTACGAGAACATGTGGTGTCAAATGGCGTCTGCCATTTACAGAGTGGAATGTCAGAAATGTGCTCATTCAAATCAAATATTATTATAACATTATTTAAATCAATTTCAAATGAAACAACATTCAAGGTATTATTTTCTACCATGCACCCTCCCGGTGTCAGATTTAATGTTCAAGCCAGCTGTAAAGGATGACGATATCGCGGTGGACGATTCAAATGTCAGCTGGCCGAGCGTTTAAAATATATAAAATGTTGCACAACATATGATGAACTTGACATAACTCCAGTCACCCATATCAAAAATAAAAATGAGTTTGACAGCAGAATGATACAAATTTCCAATCTATTTTGATAGGGGAATTCCCTAAAACGTAATCGAACTTCTTAAGTCGACGACCGTCACTTTTCGCACCCTTGTTTTGGGTTCGTACACAATAAATATAGCATATCTTACCGTAATTTCACTTGAAACCCATATTTTGTAAAAGGTACAGATTCAGATGCATTAATAATCTTCAAACAAAAAAATTTCAATAGCAAGTTTGCATTCAAATGTTTCCAGCATTCTTAAAATGGAAACGTCATGTATCCAGTGTATGGCTATTGTAAGGCGATTCAAAGTGACGTCATTGAAATACTGACGTCATTCAAATTCAGAATTAGCTATATTATTACAATGCTTCGACACATTAAAATAAAAACTGGTCTACTAACCTTGACCCCTGTCAAATTTCTATAACAAGTGGACAACGTTGTTTACATGTTGGTATTTCGTTATTTTTCATAATTATGGACGAAATATTAATTTTAAGTTTCAAAAGATGAAAGAAATAAAAAGTACCTTTTGTCAAATATATCATATCAAAAAATTACCCTTGGATATGTTTTATTTACTATGTACGAAGCCAAAACAAGGGTCGAAAAATTACTGTCGTCGACCTTAAAAATACTGAGTTACGATTCAATGTTAAACATAGAGTAAACATGAAAATAGCCGAAATGATTATTTAAATTAAATATTAAGACATCAAATCTATCAATAATTTGCATTTGTTTGACAAATAACCCCTGTATTTATTATTAAATATGATGATATCCATGGCATTTGAAATGAACTGGTAGTACCCAAAACCTTAAGAAACCACAACTCTTTTTCACATTTAATAGTGTCTGCAATTGGACACTAAATTACATACACTACTTACTGTCTCATAAAATGGATGCAAATTTAATTACCTTTACCTATAAATAAAACAGAAAATAATTAATGATTCAGTATGTATTGTCAGTTGCACTGTAAACAAAGAAAGAGCTTTTAATATATTAATCTGCTATACTATTCAGGAAATATTAGCTCGAAAATGGGGGTAAAAAACAAAACAAAAAAACCCACCTTTTCCCTACCTACCTACCCTATATTGTTTTGGCATGTAACAGGAACCAAACTTTTTTTTTTACTTGGCCTTATATACAATTAATTCAGAGATGTCCTTGTTTTCATTTGAGTTATTATTGGTACTTATATACAATTAATTCAGAGATGTCCTTGTTTTAATTTGAGTTATTATTAGTACTTATGTATACAATTAATTCAGAGATGTCCTTGTTTTCATTTGAGTTTATTATTGGTACTTATATATACAATTAATTCAGAGATGTCCTTGTTTTCATTTGAGTTATTATTGGTACTTATATACAATTAATTCAGAGATGTCCTTGTTTTAATTTGAGTTATTATTGGTACTTATAAACAATTAATTCAGAGATGTCCTTGTTTTAATTTGAGTTATTATTAGTACTTATATATACAATTAATTCAGAGATGTCCTTGTTTTCATTTGAGTTTATTATTGGTACTTATATATACAATTAATTCAGAGATGTCCTTGTTTTCATTTGAGTTATTATTGGTACTTATATACAATTAATTCAGAGATGTCCTTGTTTTAATTTGAGTTATTATTGGTACTTATATATACAATTAATTCAGAGATGTCCTTGTTTTCATTTGAGTTATTATTGGTACTTATATACAATTAATT
>JAECMU010136066.1:1580-21035 GCA_016106625.1 Dracogyra subfuscus
AGGTCTACTTAAAGAAGTCGATCATGTTTCCTGTCCTGTGATAATGTACTGAGGTCTACTTAAAGAAGTCGATCATGTTTCCTGTCCTGTGATAATGTACTGAGGTCTACTTAAAGACATCGATCATGTTTCCTGTCCTGTAATAATGTACTGAGGTCTACTTAAAGACATCGATCATGTTTCCTGTCCTGTAATAATATGCTGAGGTCTACTTAAAGAAGTTGATCATGTTTCCTGTCATGTAATAATGTACTGAGGTCTACTTAAAGACATTGATCATCTTTCTTGTCATGTAATAATATGTGTATGTTTCCTGTTACCAGTCCCAGCTGGAGGCTGCGATAAAGCTGCTCGATGACTATAAGGCTGGAACCGTGCCACCAGGTGTCTCGGACGCACAGTTGTGGGAGGCACTGAAAATCAAGCAGGTTTGTCACTCACTTGGTATACATCTTCATAATGCTGTGACTTGCTACATATGTCAAACATTTTATTAGTTGAAGGCAGCAACTACAAAATAAGACTTTAAAAAATAAAAAAAACCTCATTCATCTGTTACCGAGACTTAAACAATAAAAGAGGATCATCTTGCACTTCTTAGTGTGATACATATTGATGCTTTTATTGCCTGATCGCATCAGTTCATTAACTGCAACATGATGAAAACTTTAAACAAAATTCTTATTCCCTCTCACTTCCAATTTCGTGTTGCTCTTCTTCTCTTTTTCAAATATACACACAAATACACTGGCATTTAAAAAATAAATAATTTATGACATAGAATGTCTTTAAATCAGCTGCTTGTGATATTCTGATAGGCATGGTGATGATTTTTAATAAATAAGAATTCAAGAAAATAAGTGTGTCCATCCAACTAGCCATACTTTGAAAACCAATAATACCCCTGTACATATGTTACAATTTTTATTTATTACCCCATTATTTACTGTTTGTGTTGATTCTTTTCACTTTCAGGCTATAATACATCCTGATACCGGAAAAAAGATCTTCATGCCATTTAGAATGTCAGGTAAAATGTTTATAATTTTCCCCATTCCAATTAGATTCCTAAAGCATTTTTAGTGTATTTGTTAGGATTATTAAATATTATATATGCACATGTGTGTTTTAATACTTAATTGCATTATATTTTATATTCTACAAAATATTGTATTGGGGTTACTCTCGAGTGCCTAATAAGCATAGGGGCTGAATAAGCATAGGGACTGAATTTTTTTCTAAAATCCATTAAAAGTGGGGTGCGGAATTAGCGTAGGGTGTGAACATTTTTTTAAAACCCAATAAGAATAGAGTACAGAATTAGCATAGGGTCTGGAAATATAGCTAAATTGTAAGATCTTGAAAGTATGCATATGTACCCATTGGACGCATTATAAACATATGTTTCTATTACCTAACTGTATTACTGTCACACACAGTTCATTAAAACCTTAAGTGTAATTTTATGTTTAAATGAAATTATGATAATTAATGTGAGGCGAGATTGCAGCTTTGACATTTTTTCCCAAAAGTTCCATGCAAGAAAGACAAAACAATCAGGGTGGATGACAGGTCACTAGATTCATCTCGATATATTTAACACATGGTCATTTATTACAAAACGCAATTTCATCAACTTAATTTTTACCTGTATCATTATTTATTTTTAAAGCATAGGTGGGAACATTTATGATGCCAAGAACTGGCATGCATAAATCTCAGCTGAAGATTCACAAATAACTGGTTATCAGTTATGCCTGCTTTTAGCAGAAATGGAAAGCGGTTAGGAGACGTAACTCTACCTACTTTTTCTCGCTAATTTTTAATAGAGGCTGTTTGTAAGCATTTAATAAATTAAGAATTGTAATAAGAGTTGAGTGCTGAATTAGCATAGGGGGATACATTTTTTGTAGATGTAAATAAACATTGGGTGCTGAATAAGCGTAGACACAGACTTTTTTCATAAATTTAATAAACGTAGGTGTATGTTTATTTGGCACTCGAGAGTAGGTTGGTATGTGGTAAGATAATAACTGTTAACCTTGTTAAACATCAGATACATTATGTATTTCCCTTTGTTTTTACAGATCAACAGTAAAGTAGTAAAACCTTAACCCCAAAACTCCACCTTGATAATATTCAGCACTTACTATTTACCTGTATCATGGTTAATTAAACAAGCATTGGAGTCTATTTATATTTGGTATATTGTATTACTATTCTTAAACTTTATGTTTTAAAGGTGGACAATAATAAATATATAGGTCACTTTGATCTATTTCAAGGCGTTTTCTTTTCCAGGTTTTGTTCCATTTGGATCTCCTATTGTAAGTAAAGTGTATTTTTCTTTTATTTTAATTTTAATTTCTTTTTGTGCTTACATGCACTTGCATTTCAAGTATGCTGTCCTAGCTTGGCTGTTTGTCTTAGCAAACCACAATTGAAAGAAAAAAAGTCATACACCCTGAACATGCTAATAACACAGTTGAATCACCTGTGCCCAATCCTTTTGTATAAAACATTTTATGCAATAAAATGTGCAATCCGTCAATCAGTACAGTGACATGTTGTGACGTGATGTATCACCACGGTTTCAAGTACAAGCTGTATAAGCATGACAGATAACAAGTTTTCACTTTCAGTCAGCAGTTTTATCAGTGCTAGGTTTTACATGTCTACAGATCTACCTCTTTGGCAAAGGAGTTTGATAATTAATATTGATTATCACTGGTTGTTGGATCTGATATACATTTGGGAAATAAAACTAATATTCAGTAGTGAGCATGTAGAAATACTGTATAATAAAAACAGACTTTATTATGCATCAAATACTTTAATTTGTGTAGTTTTGTTAAAGAAGATTTATGCAAAATATGAAGATTTTAGGGGGTAATTTATTCATATTTTGTAATTAATAATGATTTTTTCTCTCCTCTCTCTTAAAATAAATGAGGGATAACCTAATATTTCCTCATTTCTGCCACAGGAACACAAGAAAAAATAATCATAAAAAACATGTAAAAACTTAACTGTATTTGAAATATGTTCCATACTTTAAAAGTTAGCATTGTATTTTTCATATTTATATTGAATATTCTATCCTTAAAACTGTTTTTATTTATAAAGGTAGTTGGACTGTTGCTGCCAAATCAAACTTTTGGTCAAATGATCTTCTGGCAATGGTTGAATCAAAGTCACAACGCGTGTGTCAACTATGCAAACAGGAATGCTTCAAAAGTGAGTCAGTGATTGCCTTTTCCAGAAATATGCACCTCTCAACAGTCTTAAAACTTCTTCATTACAATGAGCTTGTAAAAACTGATCAAAACTCACTGTTCTCCCTTTTTCCACTGTAGTATAATTTCAAGAAGAAGACAACTGAATTGGTTATAGCAAACTAGAATTAGGTACAGTCAAACCTGTCCTAGAGCGGCCAACTGTATTCAGCGGTCACCTGCCTTAAGCGGCCACTTTTTTCCCTCCCAAACGATTTATAACGTAAATGCACCTGTAATAAGCAGTTACCTGTCTAACGCGGCCAGCAGCCACCCAAATCAGATGCCAAATCGCTAAAATATCTGTATTAAGCGGCCACAGTAAATGTTTACTATTATATAACAGGGA
Source organism: Dracogyra subfuscus (assembly GCA_016106625.1). Taxonomy (NCBI): domain Eukaryota; kingdom Metazoa; phylum Mollusca; class Gastropoda; order Neomphalida; family Peltospiridae; genus Dracogyra; species Dracogyra subfuscus. The sequence goes on from JAECMU010136066.1 coordinate 5,205, forward strand.
TACTTAACAACAGCAGTAAGGCCCAGCAACGAACTGATCTTCACACTTTCAGGTATACTAGTACCCATTCAGTCCGATATCTCCACTGTGTATCAATTATGAAAGTATGGCTATGGAGTACACCTGGGCAGGCTACGCTTGGCATTTGACGGTTCACTTACTATGACAATACCCCGCATGAAGTAGGAATTAAATAATTAAACAGTAGAAAAAAACCTTGGTGAGAACGGTTAATTTAATACATTCCAGTTGCAGTTTTCCCAAAAGAAGACGACATGTCAAACATTTATTTATAGTAAACTGTGAAGCACGCATCCTTTAATTAGCAGTACAGACAGTAAAACAAGAAAAAAATTTTCAAAGATGATATGCAGCAACCTGTAATCAGCGGCCATCAGTCTTAAGCGGCCACTTTTATCTACTCCCTTGTGTGACCGCTTAAGACAGGTTTGACTGTATTTTTGTTGATAGAGTGGACTGTATAAATCGGGTTTATTTGAGATCAGTGAAATATGTCAGTTTATACAGATTTCGTCCAGGGTTACAGTTTTGTGATATAAAATACCAAAGTAACTAAGTGTTATATTTGCTAAAAAAACAATTGTTTACATGGAGGATTTGATGAAAATTCCTGGATTAATTTCATGTTCTAAGGAGAGTTCAATATCTAATCTTGCCGGCAAAATTACCATATTTTTTTCCGCAGAAATTATTAAGTCAGCTCAAGTGGCCAAGTTATAAGCAGTATAGTGAAAAGTGAAAGTCGCCATGATATATTGGACCTAATCCACACAACAGACGTGAAGAGCCAGACTTGTTTATTGTCATAGCTCACATGGCACCTTGTCGCCGTATGTCAGCCTCAGTTTTTACTCTGGCACCAGACTGTATCCTCGAGTAATGGGAAATGGTTTCTGTACACATTCACTGTAATGTACGATTGATTTGATGAAATAATCTTTTACCTTTAAATCAACCAACAAATGTCAGTTTGTGTTGTGAAGAGATTAAATACATGTCATAGACTACTGCTGACATTCTTCAAATACACTTGTAAAAACAGGGCTATTGGTTATTTAAAGTGGCACGTATCTCGCTGTGTGCTGTAACCAGTCAGGCATTGTAAATCTAGGCCACATTCATTTCAGTTATGCAAGTAATTACTAATTAATACTTTAATTTCAACACAACAGCACATTATTACCTACATAATAATATCACATTTACAGGAACTAGTATTCTATATCGAAATATTACAATTAGAACTGAGTGTAAAATTCTTAATTTTTCAGATTTAAATGTCCAAATGTTATGAAATGTACCGATAAATGTTCACTTCACCTATTTCTATCAGACTTTGACCCTTTCTTCTGGGAAGAGAGAAGTCATTTCTACTTTTTCAATTCTAGATTAGGGCCTGTATGTTGCCATTTGTTTTGGTTGCTCCGCCATTGCAAATGAAAACCAGGGCATAAAATTTCAATTGTTTAGACAACCGATATGTCGTTCGTGTGGTTTTAGTGTTTACACTAACGATTTTTTTTCCAGTAGTGCACATACAAACGAAAATGTTAATGGGCCACGGTAATCAAACGATAAAGTAATATCATAAATATGAAAGATTTTTGTATGTGTAGCTGTTCTTCATCAAATTTACTATCATAAATACTCCCTCCCCCACACACACCCCCAAAAAAAGAGAAAAAAGGTAAGTAAACAATAATAAAACAATTCCATGCTAGAACCACAACTTGAAAGCTGTCATTTACATTTCAGCACATTACTCCATCGGTTGCAGGGGCCGCACATTGTAAAAAATAGTGGTACGTCTTGAGGTTGCTAGATTCTCTTTTTAAATTCACCTGTGAAGGACATTTAAAACAAATATAACACACAGAACAAAAACAGTGGTACAGCCATTGCCTGTGTCGCACCTGGGTTCTTTTACAAGGGAGTACCTGTTGGCACCAAACAATAGTCTGAATAAAAAGATAATAGACAGGGATTTCCCGCAATCGGAACACCTCGTCACATTCCGCTATGCTAGAAATGTACGATGAGTACCGAATGGGATTTCCCGGAAGCATTGAGTTTAAAGTTCCGGGTCTGAACGGAAAGTACAGAAATTATGCGAATCCTATATAGATCCATTTGATGCTGCAGACCACTCTTTCAACATTCTGTTTCGGCATGTAATAATTAAATGAATTATTTTCCTGGCTGTGTATGATATATATTAATAAATTGATTTAGCAAGGGTTGTGTTTGTTTTCATTACAATACATGTCAAGTTTCAAAATTAATGCATATACTCTATTACCGTGTAACCACACAGATGCCAAAAATCAATTATTAAAGATTAATAGACGAAATTAGTATGCATTTCACTGTGACTTAAAAATGTATGGATGGAAGTAGAGGTAGTTGTCTATTGGCAATGTAGTAAGAAACTTGCCCAGTGACGACGTCAGTGTGATAGTAAAAATATGGCACGCATCTATAGTCCGTCCCGTCGTAGTTATAATTTAAACAAAATAATTTCAATTTGGTATGACAATTGGAAATTAATATAAGTATATGTAAATTAAATACATTTCTTGGCATCCTAATGTTTCTACGTAGCTAAATCTATATTTTTGCCTTCAATAAATTCATAGGTATCAATTTATTTTTCTTCCAACCGCCAGACGAAATTAGAAATATTGAAGTCATAGGAAATCCCGAATGTGTTTATGCGTGTAGTGTTTTACATTTAAAACATGTTCCAGATAAGATATTGTTTTAAAAAATAAAGATAAAATAGGATATGTCTATTTTGTTGAGTGGGGGTGGGGGACATTTACTATGGCTGAAACTCAGGACAGTCCCTTTAATTTTCGAAGAGCATTTGATTTTGTGCATGTAGCTAAATGATCAAAGGGAACGTGCAACTATGTTACTAAACATTTTGGAGACTTCTAAAGACCGTGCCGACTTTGTATCACCCGATGCCGACTTTGTATCGCATGCGATTTTGATTTCAAATGAATACATTGTATATTTCTTTCACGGGCAAAGTAGGCTTATTTTCTCCCCAATTGTTTTTTTTGTTTGATATTTTGGGGTTTTTTTACGAACGATCTGTCGTTTATGTAGATATTGGTTTTGCATAACCGACAGACCAATGACAAGATCGTTCGTGTCAAATTTTATGCCCTGAAAACATACTAATAATAATTAATGAGACTGATCTTGCTACCTACACCTGTTACTACAGGTGTCATTCATTGTTTATGTAGTCTTCAAAGAGGTGCGATTATTTCGTAACACTGGTGTCCTAATTCCTTGGGAACTTTCGTCATTGGTGACCATTAGTAGACTAGAAGTAAGATCACTACATAAACCATTCTTTTGTTTTTGAATTTACATCTGAAATTGGGAATAGACGGCAGAGTTTTATGCATAATAAATAAACGGTAGCTGAACAGGACTTTAAAAACTGTGCCGGTTTACACAGAAATCTGGTTTAAACAAGACTCCACTGTATATGGTGTTACTGGTGATGTAGTAGCACAATCAATAAACTAGGACATTTTCCACAGTAAAACCACTGATCTGTGTTAACAAACTGGAAAACACATTAGCTAGGGTTATGGTATTCTAATTCAACTGTTTGTTGTTTTTTAATAATACATATTCTTACTGAAATGCCAAACATTACCAGCTGATGACTTCATTAAATAACCCAATAGCAGGAGCCAGGCCGAACTGGTTGTGTTCTAATGCACTTAACATACCGTAGATCTTTAATTTGAGATGTGTACCCATTCTGGTTATAATTAGACAAAAGACTAAACCTGATTCTTGTGCACCATATAATTTTAAAATACATTTCTTGATTTGTAGGAGACTCCCATAAGTCGATTTTTAATGGGCTATTTTGGAGCTGTTACAAGTGCTGTGTCCATTGCTGTGAGTGTTGTTTCAAAATTAGCACATTGATAAGAATTGGCCAGTAAAGTTTATAAACCATAAAAATACATTATCTGTTGTTATCAATTTTTGAATTGATTTTGCATACCAGTTTCAATTTTTAAAAAAGGTTATGGAATTGTATATTATATATTTGTTTATATGAATATATGGCAGTAACATTTCTCATTTGAACTATTTAAAGTTTAATTAAATGAAGTTTGTTGGAAAATGTTTTTTCAAGAAAAAGTAGATCTTTTATGGTAATAATAGTATAAATGAGTTTTTTAACATGACAGAATGTTTGTGTTTAACCATATTGCACTTATAATTGCAGATTGGTCTGAGTGTTTTGGTAAAACGAGCCAAGAATTTCAGCCCAGCAACAAAGATGTTGATACAAAAGTTTGTGCCTTTTCCAGCTGTCGGTAGGAAGTGTTGAATTCTTTACAGACACATTTATGGCACATTTTATTTAGCATTCTAGTATTAAAAGCAACTCAGTATTTTAGTATTACACAGACATATACACATAAAATACACTCTCTATGCAGCCTGTTCTCATTTTAGCAATGTTTTAACCTTTTCAAAATATTTCAAAATGTTAAAATTAATTTTAACTTTGATAGAAATAAATTGAACAAATATATATGTATTGCTTGTTAATTTGTATAGTAATTAAAACACAAGTATCATTAAATTGTCAATTTTGAATGTATTTGCAAAATATATTATGAAATACAGTCTGTTGCATCAATACACTTTTACTACATATCGGTTTATAGCGTGAATTGGTTATTGGTATATTATTCTGCTGTATAGAACTGTTTAACATTAAACCAATATAAATTATAATGCATAATTAAGTAGCTTTATAAAGACAAATACGAATACCCACAAAAATATAAAAACATTTATCATAAAATGTTCCACAAATCTTTACTGTTTTACCAGAAACAATTGTAATTGCACAAAAACTAATGTGCACACAATATTGAAATAAATAAATAATGTAAAAGCACAGTTAACAAAGCATGCAGTGTACATTGTTGACAAACTACGATGGCTCACACAAGAAGACTCATCATAGTGCTTATAGTAAGGTGTTTAAAGTTGATATTTATTGCAGTAATCCTGGGACCATTATTGCATTATTTAAGTCTTGACGTCAGGATTTTTGATGTGATTTGTTATTTTTTACAAAATCACTTAAAACAATACTAACAACGGAAATCAATTAGTTGACCAAACACCTACAAAAAATTGCATGCAGCAGTGGAATATTCCATTGTTATGTGCATGAGCTTAGCCTTTAATAAAACTGAAAGATAGACTTGGACACGGCAATTATATCCCAGAATAAATAATTAGTTTTTAGTATTTTGTATGTCACATTTGCACCACCATATTTTAAGCTGGCATTATTTATCACTGCTTCTCAGTGTATTACTAGTTGCCAATTAATTGTTATAAACTCCACCCAACAGTTAAAGCTGTATGACATAAAGTTGTGTGTGTTATGTTTTATTCATCTGTTTATACTTTTCATGTTTAGCAACGGCCAGCACATGTAACGTACTACTGATGCGAAATTATGAACTTTCTGAGGGCATTGAGGTTTTCGACAAAAATAAACAAACTGTTGGAACATCACGCATTGCTGCCAAGCAGGTAATATGGTTTATCCCACCAAATAAATAAAGGTATTCAGGTAAATAATATTTTGAGGTGGGTGTGTACACATTTTCAAACGCTGATTGGTTTGTAAATGGCTTTATCACAAAAAAAGAGAATGAGAGTTGTTGATATGTTCCATTCTGCTTTGCTTAGTCGTAGCTTTTCACAGTGGTATATGAGAGTGTCTGGTGCCATGTTGAAAAAACTGATGTTTTCAGCTCCATCTGCTCTTAACCTTAACTTGACCTTGTTTCTGTTTGCTGATCCAAGCCAGTGTCGTCATTATGACATTCCATTTAGCCAGTCAGAACACAACTACATAAATCTATCAGTAACTTAATGCATTATGTTTGCAATCAAAGTTCACCACAACATGAAATGACATTGGCTCACATCAGATCTGCATGCAGCATAGTAGATAGTAAGATATCCATTTCTGTCTAATTGATCTTCATACTTCTGTTTACTGACTTTCATTTCTCATCTTGACCCATACTTGTACTACTTTCTAACTTTGACCATGAATGTAATGTTGCCTACCTTGGCACTATCTAAACCTACTGTTATGAAAGTCGAGTTGAGAAGTAAATGGGTTATTACCTTGGTGTTCCCATGATCAGTGATCAAGATTCCAGTGCTCCTAATCCCTTCTGCACTTCACACACAACACCATTTGCTTTTCATGAACTTCCAAACAACTTTTGCATTGACGTGACATATCTCTCTTCATTTTGTTTTGTAAATGTCATTGGTTGGTTCCTACTAAGACAAGTTTTGAATGACCAGTGTATGCCAAACATGTCTGTAGATAAGAGGGTTACTGTTCCTGCCTAAAAACATTGGACACAACATGGACCTCCATAAGTTTAAAATAAGTACTTGAAGGTCAAACTCGACCTGGACCCAAGTACCAAACACTTACACTAGATGACTGTGAGACTAAGGAATAAAGTAAAGTATCATTATGCATTTTAATTCCAGCGCTGAACATGGATGCCAAATAATGCCATTGTATTGCATTCCACTTTTTGTTTTTAATCCATGTCTCTGAGCCCTATAATGTAACAGACAGCAAGCATGTGGCAAAATGACGTTATGAATGGACTCTAGTCTAGTCTTGCAAGACTCAGTCTGTACCCAAGTTTTACCTAGCTATTTTATTTTGTCTAAGTCTTTTATTTTCGATATACATACATGTACATCTAGCCTGTATAGAAATGATGTAAACACACTGTTTTGAGTGTTGCTTTAGCTTATACATTTTAATCACGTCATTAGATAATTTACAAGTCCTATTTATTCTGTTAAAAAATATTAAACAAATTGCATTAAAATATCATTTTATTACAAATCTAACAATGAAAACAGAGAACCGTAAACACAAACTCTCTATACTAAGTGATGTAATTTTGTGTGTGCCAAATCGTGATTTAGTACCGACATGGTCATTGGTTTGTAAGCATCAAATTGTCCAATAGTATTGTACATTACACAAAAGATATGCTCAATATTTTCATGTTATGAGTGAGCACTGGGGTAATTAATGTTATTATAAGCTGGTAAAGTCTCATACATATTCAGAAATGCAATGCAAGTTAGTTTAATCTAATTATAACATGTATTTGGACGCATTTATTTTGTGCACTCTTTACCACCTCTGCTTTGGTGAAATCTAAAGCCCTGCAGATTGTTTTAATTAACACAATGCCATTATATTTATCGAAATCTGACATTGATTGGTTGGTATAATCTGACTACTAGTGTAACCAATGATGAAATGTGATTGCCAGGATTAACAATAAACTAATATAATTGTGGCTATGTGGGTGTTGACTTTCAGGCTCTGTTTGAGACGGCAGTGACGCGCACCATGCTTCCCGCACCAGTTCTAATCTTGGTGCCCATTGTACTGAGTGTGTTAAATAAGTGAGTGCATGCATGCCACTTGTTGTTGGCACTGGCAGAACCAATAGTTCACACTGTGTAGTCTGTGGTGGTCACAACCGTTTTGTCTGGATGTTCAACAAAGGTAGAATTTGCATGTAATAGACTGTTTTGTTTGTTTGTGCATTATAAAGTTTGTTGTGTGTTAAAAACGTTGTTGTTAAAAGTAAACCAGTCTTAATGAGATAAACTCGATCTGTTAATAAGTAACCTCATTGTATATGATCTATTTTATGTTTCTGCTGTTATGAAGTTTGTAATGTTTTTGGTTTAACATTGTAAACTATATTTGTTTGGTGGTAATTGTGACAGTTACTGTGTAGTGTAGAGTGAGAGAAAAACCAGCTGTGAGCACAATACTCACCCATCCACCCATTTAACAAGTCCACCACCCCCACCCATTTAACAAGTCCACCACCCATCCACCCATTTAACAAGTCCACCACCCACCCATTTAACTAGCCCACCACCCATCCACCCATTTAACAAGTCCACCACCCACCCATTTCACAAGTCACCCACCCACCCACCCATTTAATAAGTCACCTACACACCCACCCATTTAACAAGTCACCTACCCACCCACCCATTTAACAAGTCACCTACACACACACACATTTCACAAGTCACCTACCCACCCACCCATTTAACAAGTCACCCACACACACACACACATTTAACAGTTCACCTACCCACCCATTTAACAAGTCGCCCACACAGGACAAAATAACAATTGTGGTCTTGGTTTGGAATCCTCTTTAAGTAAAGACTGATTTTGCTTTCAGTTTTAATTCAAGCATGTAATCATCCATCATTCTTAATAATGTTATATTATGTTTGTTGAGGGCCTGGTGGAAGATTAGCTAATGCTTATTACTCTTTAATTTATAATGATTAGGGCAACACATTTCTATGGGGATGGAGATTTTCATGGACATCATAATTTTGTTGTAAAGTTATTAAATTTTGTAATAATCATACTTGTATGCATGGTGTCATAGTTTCCATTTTTTGTCAGTTTATTTTGTTGCTTACATTAAATATCAGTTAAATAGTATGACGAATCAAAGAGGGGTTTTCCCCCCATTTAATCTTGAAAAGTGTCTTTGATTTAGCAATCCATTTAAATATCTCTGTGTATTTAGTTGTGCCATATAGTATAGTTCAAATGTTTATTTAAATTTAGTATTGGGGTAGGGCTATAAAAGAAAATAATTTTTTATCTTGATAACAAAAGCTTATATGCCACTTACTATAGGGCTGATGGGAACATGCTCCCAGTTAAGATCGTTTTACAGTTTAATCATAGATGCTCTACTATAAAGTCTAGACCATTTGAAATCAATATTTCCATCATTTTAAGACCGATGTTGGGTGAAAGCTGAAGCTCTGATGGTCCTCGTTGTTCTTGTGTTTTTCCTACCTATTACAATGTTTGTTACAGTTTGATGTTGAGTGATGCATGTTTATTTTTAGGCTCTCCGAGATACAGCAGTTACACGAGCATTCCTTCCAGCTCCCATCCTGATTATTCCATCCGTTGTTATGACATTATTGGAAAAGTAGGTATTCGGCCAAAATTAAAAAACAGTTTGCTGTAAATCCAGCCAGTGTGAAAAACCCAGCATGGAGTACTTATTTTTAAAGACTATATTTTTTTTAATTTTGTTACTTATTATAATTCGAGTTACAGCTAACCATTTTTTAAACAATGGCCTCATTTGACAAATATTTTGAGTTTGGATTATATTTCTAAAGGTTTATCCTGATACACACGTATATAGACCTATATTTCATTATGTATGAAAGCATGTTGTAAGATAGAAGGTTCCTGTGCATGTATTGTTTAAAGTATAACGCTTAACAGTACATTGAGAATATATAAGTTGAGTTACATCAAGAGCTGCTATTATCATCTTCAAATCTACTGAATCTGTCAAAATTGCTGTGCCTCAGGGTTTTTTAGTTCATATTCCCGACGCTATATAACAAAATGTGTTGAGTGTGTCATTAAATAAAACATTTCCTTCCTTTTAGTTCATGGTGGGTTTTTTTTCAATAATAAAGTTGTGTAGCATTAAAAATAGATGTTAATTGTTTTGTTAAGATACATTTGTCATCCACTGATGTCAAAACTGAATTTAATACTTTAACAGTGCATCTGATCTCCATTGATACTATAACATAATTTACAAATACCAACTTTAAAAGCATACTAATAATAAACTGGTGGGCTTTTCACTAGCAACATGTGTGATCATTCATTGCCATTGTTTAATGTGGAAATGGTAAATGATACATCAGTACGTTTATACCTAGAGTAGAGATTACACTTAAAGGGTATCACAGAATGGTATTTCATGAGAAAACATTTCATTTAAATGATCATTCTAAATGGCAAAATAATAAAATAAAAAAATTAAATGTTCAGAAGTAATCATTGAGAAATTTGTTAATTTTATTTTCAATCTCTCTTCAGAACTCGGTTCTTAAAGACATATCCGAAGATGCATTTGCCGTGTAATGCATTGGCATGTACTGCTGCATTCGGTCTAGCTCTTCCTGTTGCCATTGCCCTATTTCCACAGATTTCTGAGGTAAGTGACAGTATATGCCATAGGATTACCAGTTGTCTGACCCCCAACCCATTGTATTTCTCCGAGATACAGCAGTTACACAGGCATTCCTTCCAGCTCCCATCCTGATTATATTATTATTATTGAAGGCACATAATACAGAAAAATATGAATGACTATGAGGACATTCATTTACTCGAGTTCTATGCCTAGCAGATGTATATAATATCACTATCTTGACTTTCCATTTCTCCAACCCGATTTAAATCTACTTAGATGTTGTGGATGTTCAATTGTTCTTAAAACCTCTCGTTTTATTTTCAGATTGAAACTGAAAAGCTAGAAGAGGAAATTCAGAAGGCAACATCAGAAAAAGTGTTGTTTTACAACAAAGGACTTTAAGAACAAAAATCAAATCAAAAATACAGATATATATAGGATTTGTGTTTTTAATTTGCTGGCAAAAGAAGTTTTTATGTCTTTTTTTCTTTACCATTTAATCAGAGTAACAATTGCTATCTCCAAAATAGAGTTTAGTGAAGGAATTGTTTTGCTTTAAATTGCTTTTGCTATGAAAATATATATGATCTGAACATTCTTGCCAAATTAGTACATTATGCAATAAAACTCAACCTTAATATGCACTCATTTTCTTTTGTCCCTCTATCATATCACTTTTGATATTGAATAGCTTTTTTCACCAATTGGGATACCTGTATTTTGTTATTCCAACCATTACACTATGTCTGGAGTAAAAACATTTCAATATTTCCTTACGACATAAGAAGTATTTTGCAGAGATGGTTGGTTCATGTTCTTATTATCTACACTCTGTGCAGCTGACACACAAATTCCCAGTCTTTGCTTTAAATTGTACAAAGGTCATACTTTGCAAATATGTATTTACATAACTGTGCCCTGTCGCACGGTCCATTGGGCTATGTTTTGTCCAAGCCAGTACACCAGTGGTATATCAAAGGCTATAATGTGTAGGATGGTGAATATAAAAGATCCCATGACTAGTATAACATGTGTATGTCAGGTTTAGCGAATAGCTGATGATTGATCAAACAAATTACTTTTGGGAAGGGGGCATGGCCCCTACTTTTTCATATTTTATTGTGCTGAAGACTTGTAATGCCATATTTTAAACCACTGGAATTAAAACTGTTCTTCAGCTCTCCAGGCTGTCAAATGTTCTATCTATGGGTCATCACACTGACACTCCCCCCTACCCCACTTTCAAATACCTACGTGGGTCACGTGAGTCGAGTGTCACACTTGGTTGCTGTATTTTTCATTGCTACAGTACACTACAATTGGTTTTATATGTATTTAGTAATATATCACTTATTTTTTAAACATTTAATTTTTTGACTTTATTAATAAATATTGATGACAAAAATGTTTTGTCAATCTTTTATTTCTGAACATTTTGCTTTTAATAGCAATTAAATTTTTCTATTAATGTATGCTTGTTTTGACTACTTCTTTTGCAGACTGTTCTAAAAATAAATCAGTGTGAAAATTTGTTAAGTAAATGAAGTATATATAAATGTAGGACTATATTTTTTATTAACATTTGTTAAGTAAATGAGGACTGTATATTATTTTGATTAACATTGGTGTTGTTCGTGCCTGAAGAGATAACAGGATGGAGCAGTCCTTTACTTTGTTTCTTGGGAAAGTTGCATAGGTAATCTATAAAGACTAGCTTCATAGTAATGTCCATTCAGAATGAACATGAATAATTCTGACTAGTTTGTTCAAATGAAATGGCTGCTGTATATGGTTGTGTGATTTTAGGATCTGAAGTTCCATTCGTATTGTCACTTTAACATTCTAAAATTTGATGCAGTGTAACCTCAACTTAATGCACACTACTGTATCAAAGTAATTTTGGTGTTATATTGAGTGGTTATTATAGTGAAGTGCCATGGGTTCACTATTCTACCAAACATCATTTTATAATCACGTTTTTGAATATTAAACATCAATAATAATAATAATAATGAAAACCACCATCATGTGACACATTATTCATGTATGCATCTATCTATTAAATTAAAAAATACTTACCGGTACAGCTTCATATTGGATTTTTGGTAATCTGTTTTAAGATGTGTTTGGTGAATAGCTAGTGTGGCTATATATCGAAAATCAGAAATACAAATACTACTAAAAGGAACTTGGCAGTTTGTGGAGTAGTCATTAAATCAAGGTTACACTGTACAATAATAGTTTATTTATACCTGTGTAAACTGGTCAGATTTAATACTCTGTCTATAACATATTCTACTGGTTGTATGATAAAAATGTTTATTACATACCCATTTTATCTTCAAGTACTAATGACTTGTCTCCTGTTCAATAACAAATTCTTGAATAGAACTAATGTTAATAAAAGACTAGATCAATGTTTTTCAAGAGATAACTGTTTAACTCAAATTATTGATACCTTGAGCTTTGGTCACTTTAAATTGGACTAGGTCAGTGTTTTTCAAGAGAATAACTCCATTTAACTCAAATCATCAATACCTTGAGCTTTGGTCAGTTCAAACTGGAGATAATGATGTTTGGTTGTAGATATTATTTATTTTAGACATTTTGTTTGCTCGTTTGAAAGCAAGCCGTATAAACTGAAAACTCAATCATGTTTTGATTAATGCAGTAACAAAACTCTTACTTGCTGTACAGCTGTTAATATTTGATTTGGTTACAACTGAAAAGAAAATAACCCATATCAGTAAACTAGAGGACCCTGGGGTTGCTTCTTTAAAATTATTCTTGTAATCTACGTAAGTTCATTGTTCTATAATATCCTAGCCTAGTAGACGGTCATTTCAGTGGTGTTCTCAGAAATAACTGTTTATGAAAGTCAAGCCATGGATAATTTCTCCACTTCGAGACACCCTAAGTTGTTGATAAGTTCTCTGGGTTAGAGAAGTGGAAAGTAAAGATCATGATATTGTATACATCTGCTGGGCATAGTTCTCTAGGTTAGAGAACAGGTGTTAAACAAGAATTCCATGGAATTAAATGCCTCACCTACCATAAACGTTTTGTGCATTGTGATGCACATCCATAGGTGCAACTACTAACCAAGTTTTATTGACCTAGAACTTACAGTTTGATCCATTAGCAAACCTTTTTAACAAAAATTGCTGATGCCAATGCTGCTGCTGCAGACAAAACGTAATAGCTATATCTTGCCTTTTTACTTGAGGTGAGACAAAAACAATGTTCATACAGGGTTATAAGCAGATCTTGATGTGAAAAATATTGAGGGAGTGATTAATTGCTCCCCTTACTGATTATGAGGTGTCATTTAAGATATTACCATATGGATAGTCACATACTCAGGGTAGCTAAAGATTACTCCTTTAACTAGTCTCAGGGGAGTGATGGGGAGCTGGAGGAATAGCTCCTTTTGTATAAGAATACATTACACACAATTGTTAAACCTTTTGCAAGCTAAGTACTATGCAGCGGGTTTGAATATTGAATTAATACGAAGATAAGAAGGGTGTGCAATAAATACTGAATTGTTTTTGCTTGTTTACTGCATCTGTTTACTGTGTGCTGATCACGAAGAGTAGCTGTCATACATAGTACACAAGTACATGTAGTCCATTGGAGTCTTGTGACTCAATAGCAGAGTTCAGCACTTGAGGTTTCTTTTAGAGTTCATATCCATCCAGATTCTACACCTTTACCAATCCAACATGAGTGTCTTTAACAGAAGCCGAAGCTCTCACTGGCATAGTTCTCTGGGTCACTTGGACATGCATCCCCCTCATCATGTCACGGTTCAAACCTCAAGGAGGGATACTTGACCATCTGATGCATCATTACTGACAATGTGGAAGATATATTCTTGTACACAGTAAACTTGTGCTTTAAATAAGTGAAAATAATACATGTATATACATGAAGTCTGGTATATATATATTATATTATATATATATATTTCTACATTTGTACACAGTATTTGTCTACAGAATATAATTGTACAATATTGGATTTTTGCACATTTGCAATCTATTATTGTTATTAATACTAGAGTTTAATAAAGTCTTTAGATTCTTACTGTTTGAATTTATATTTTATATGTAATGGTAAAGACTGGTAGTCATTGGCATTGTATTCTGGTGTTAATGGCTCAACTTGTATCTCACTACCTGCCAACTGGCTGCTGTGGACAGATGGTTGAGATAGTCGAGATCTCTTCTTAGGGCACCTTGTACTTGAACTGTAAATGGGTATAAGCGGTGAAATCCAGTTGAAATGTAATTATATTACTGATCATGAACGTGTCTGTCAAATGAGGGAGGCTAGCTGGTAATAAGGGTTTCTACCCACTTCATGCATTTCCAATGATTTGATAAATGTTTTCATTATTTTTAAGTTGCAGCCAGTGCACCACAACTGGTACATCAAAAGCCATGGTATGTGCTATCCTGTCTATGGAATGGTGCATATAAAAGATAGCTTGCTGCTAATAAAAAAAAAGAGTAGCCCGTGAAGTGGTGACAGCGTGTTTCCTTCCTCAATGTCTGTGTGGTCCTTAACCATGTCTGATGTCAAATAACCATAAACAAAATGTGTTGAGTATTGATTTCAGCAGAGCCTTAACCAGTTCACATAATCGTGATGAATTATCTATTTATACTATGGGGTTTTTCCTTTTTCAGCAATTAAGAGATATCATACACTAATTGTTTTTTGAGGTAGGTTATCATGAACTTCATACTGCCAAATAACATTTATAAACCTCAGAAATGAAATTGAGTATGTTATCTTTATTCTAGCTTGAATAGTTGTTAAGAGATGGATCTATTTTTAAATCATGAAGCAAATCGGAATGGTCAGCTAAGACACTCACACTTTGTTGAAGTAACCTTCAACATCTGTTCGCAGTAAATAAATAAGGAAGGAAATGTGTTATTTAATGGCGCACTCAATACATTTTATTTACGGTTATATGGCGTCAGACATGGTTAAGGACCACATATTAAGAGAGGAAACCCACTATCGCCACTCTATGAGCTACTCTTTTTTTTTTTTTTTTTTCAATTGGCAGCAAGGGATCTTTTATATATACCAACCCATAGACAGGATAGCACATATCACGGCCTTTGATATACTAGTTGTGGTGCACTGGCTGGAGTGAGAAATAGCCCAATGGGCTGACAAGGATCAATCTTAGACTAGTAAATAAATGCTTTGAAAACTTACAAAAGTAGGAAATATTGTCAACTGTTTTTATTTTATAGGATAAAAAGTTTGTCTGCTACTAATAGGGCAACTGTACTGGCAATTTTTTTTTTTTTTAATTCTTTTTTTTCTTTTTTATTGGCAAAGGTACAGTTTATAAAACATAAATTACAAAGTACAAGAAAAAAGAAAGGTATGTACAGCTGATGTTTTAGGGAGGTATAACATGTAATTGAACACTTGGGTATTTCACCTCAGATCTCCTACTTCCACGACTTCTATATCTGCATAAATATATATTAATATAGATGCATTAAAACCAGTTGATAAAATCAACCTTAATAAAAAGAAAACTGATAAGAAAAAATATTTATCAACTGGCTTCTAATGCGGCGACAAATGGGAACCATTTTTTAATATGGTCGTCCCCTTGCAAATTTATTTGTGATATTATTTGTTCTGTCAT
>JAECMU010136072.1:0-10414 GCA_016106625.1 Dracogyra subfuscus
TTTAAAAGTGCATTTGAGCTTGTATTTCATATTTCTACATGATGTTATAATATGATATCCAGACTCTGTGAAGTCTTTCAAATAAACACGACTGACAGGTTGTTTTACTGTGTGAAGTCTTTCAAATGTACAACATTTTATACAGTGGAACCTCGTTAGTATGGTTATTAAAAAAAAAAACGTCCGGATATTTTTTTTCTCCAGATTACTGAAATGTACGTGAAGAGTAACCTCCCTTGATTCACAAACAAAATAAAAACAACACATTTGATTTTTAGACTCAAACATTTTTTCAACCAATTTTGTTCTGTTGATCCGCCTCGTGGTGTGATTAAGTGCTATTTGCCTGTCCGTGAGGCCAGTCTACTATTCAGTAGTGTACTTTCAGATGCTTGTCTTAAAGTTAGAAAATGCGATTAAATAAAATGAATTAAAATTGCATGTAAATGTTTGATTACTAGTGACAACAAGTTTTGAATTTTATTAGTCGTGTTTTGTCGTACCAGCTAATATTGTAAATCGTTGTTGTTGTTGAGTTAATTTCCACGAAGTGGGTACATTGTTGAGGAATGCATATTGGTTCTGACTTGTATACAATCATTTATTAGTTTACAGTTTCTACGTTTACAGATTATGTTTTAAACGTATTAAATGGCAAAATTATATCTACTGATGTAATATAAAAACATCAACATGATACATCCCTCTGCCTCTAGCAAAGAAATACAACTCGCTCAAAACCAGTGTGAAACTGAATGACCATTGTTCCACTTGTGAACGAGTCCAAGCCAGTGTTTTGATAGCAATAATATATAAAAACTTTGGCTTTGTCTTTATTTTGGACACCAAAACAATTATGAACAGTATTCAGTAATAAATCATACAGGTAAGTTAGGAGGGTAGTTACAAAACGAGGTCATGGGGTACAGTAGGGTATGATCAAGAGTTTCCCACTTTTAAAAATAAAATACTTTTTATTTTATTTTCATAAAATAAGTCAGTCTGGTCATAGATAAAAGAAATTATATTTAAAAAAGTGAACACTTGTGCTCTTATCCAACTAACACTAAATAAACACAGGTGAATAGTTAAATAAACTGCTGTATGAAACCCTGTGCATCCATTTTATCTCTGTCGATTCCTTGAGCGTGAATTGGCAGATTACTTTTATATTCAATCAGAAGCGACCAGTCAAATGAAGCAATTCACCTTTACTTTTTACATTTGGTTCAGAATTATGACTGTCCGTTTCCAGAAGCTGAATATCTGGATTAATGAATAACTACTGATTGGTCGTTCGTTTTGCTAAAAACAAAAAAGTCCATACGGTGAAGATGTCGGACTACTGAAGTCCGGATAACGAGGTTCCACTGTATACATTTGCCATCATGAGGGAGCTTTACTGCAATAGCAGTGTGGAATATGCAGATATAATTTTCTGAGCCTTGAATCTCCGAATTTTAACTTGTGGAAAATGAAATTTGGTGGCTAATCCATCCCCACCATTTAAAAAAACAAGAAAATAGATCCAAATTCCAAAGCCAATTTTTTTCTACATGCATATGACTACATATAGACACAATACTACACATACATTTAAGAACATGTTGATTTTATTTGGCCCATGATCCCTGTCTTTTAAACTAGTATATTAATGCGTTAATAAATTGTTTTATTTTGTCCATGAGCCGTCTTTTAGTCCGGTATATTAATGCATTGATAGATTTTTTATTCATATATAGATTCATATTTACAGGTAATTTCCCAGCAGCTGATGAACTGAAATATTTTCATTGGCAGGTGTAGATACCAAATAACTGCTTTTGAATGTGTAGCAGTGTAATTAATGTTTTAATATTTTTGGCTTACATCTTTTTGAGTTCGTTTATTCACTGGTAATCCATTCGTATTACAGGAAGGCTCCCAGCAGCTGATGAATAGAAAGATCTTCATTGGGCGATGTACTGAGAACCTGTCACAGGAGGATCTGCGGACGTACTTCAGCAAGTATGGCGAGGTGGTCGACGTCTTCATCCCCAAGCCATTCCGCGCGTTCGCCTTCGTCACCTTCGCCGACCACGAGGTGGCGCAGATGCTCTGTGGGGAGGACCACATCATCAACGGTGCCAGCGTGCACGTGAGCAACGCCTCCCCGAAACACTACGACACCCAGCAGAACAGAAAGGGTGGGTTCAACCAGACCGCTAGTATGGGTAGCCCTGGGGCGTGGCGTCCGAACGCCAGAAACGCCCAGTCCAGCCCAAAGATTGAAGGCCTACATGGGGGTGGTATGGACACAGGAATGGGCAATAGCCAGTTGGGAATGAATTTGTTAAATTCGGCCATGCTGGCTGCGGCTCAGGCTATGCTAAATCAGCAGGGGCAGTGGGGTCCCCTTGGGTTGGCAGGGCAAACTGGAGGGAGTACGGAGGTGTCGGGGAATCCCGCAGCTAGGAATACAGGCTTTGATAACAACACCACAGCAACGACGAATCAAGGGAATAACTTTTTAGGGGGTTGGGGCCCACCTCAGGAGCAAACGGGTCATCAGGCACAGGGTCAGTATGGTGGGTGGGGCACACCGCACCAGAGTCAGAGGGGAGGATGGAACTAAAGTATGAGGAGTATTGTTGGAGTGAAAGAAGACGAATGGAGAAAGAAACTGATTTTTTGGTTGTTTTATAAAAGACAAGTTTTGTAAGAGCGGAGGAGAGAATAGTGTGTTTTGGGTCTTCTTTTTTTTACACTGAAAGGAAGTTGGATACTAAAATTATAATTTTGTCGAAGTCTGTAAACTCTAGTTGTTTTCATGTTTTAAATGGGGAAAATGAAGTTGATGGGGTTTTTTTTGGTACTCGTATCATTCAAATTCAAATTGAGTATCGTGTATCATGCAGTAAATGGCAATCTCATCTTTCACTGTTCCACTATTATCATAATTTATAAATATACAAGATCTCACACCAACGTCCCCTGTATATATATTTTTACATTAAACGATAGCCAGTGAATTCTATTTTATAAACAAACATTTCAAGTAACTCTTCAAAATTGGTATTCATCATTGGTTAACAAAATTTGCTTTCATATTAATTTGGATTCTGTCATCATTCTTTGTTTTTCTTTTCTTTACATTATCATCATAATAATTCACTCATCAAGGAAAAAACAGATGAAGTAGGTAGGCTGAATAGATTATAAAAGCTGTCCATTAATTTTCTGTGTAAAGTTTGCTATAACAATGAAATAATGGGGTGGGAATTGGGGTAGAAAAACTCTGGTGTCATTACGCTGCCCTCTGACTCTGAAAGTAGGTCAAATAAGGTGCCCATAATAGGATTTAGAAATATCTAGAACTGTCCAGCTAACATGCCAATTAAAAAATAAACAATGGTATTGAAATTGGGGAACATTTAAGAACATAATACTGTAGGGATTTGAGAAATAATTTAGCGACTTTTATTTTTGCATGCTAAATACATGTAGGTTATCGTAAGTAACAACACAATAATGCAAGCAGCATTGTGAATCAAACTAATCAGGTTGAGTAATGGGGTGGTGCGTTGAATGATGAAAATGGTTGTGCAATCATCTGGAGTGGATGAAAAGGCCATCTGTATAGAGAATGGTGAACAGCCAGTGTACAAGTACAGGCAGAGAGACAGACGAGTGTTTTATTGTGAAATCGTGGATTGAAATGAGGTGCCTTTGTGTAAGACCTGGCCGTGAAGGAGAGACAGAATTTGATTGTTAAATCATGAATTGAAAAGAGGTACCCATTTGTCAGACTGTGGCAGGCTGGTTGGTGTTGTGATGTGTTGTTTGAAAGTAGTGCAGTAGATATTGTTGTTGTGTTTTGGAAGGGAGTGTTCACTTGATGTTACCGATATTGTACAAATTATTTCATGATTTAGCTTCAATTTCAATCTTTTCTTCTTTTTTTAAATAATTTAATTCTCTAAAGCATTTTTTGTTTCCTTTTTCTCTTTAATTTTGTAAATCTGCTAATTTGTTTTTGTTATGTAAAGTAATTTATCTTTTCTCTTAATGGAATGAGGTACTGTACATCTTATCTGAAAATCAGCCTGGTCTCAAAGGTGTAGTACTTAAAGACTCGTCTATTCATATTTCATACCAATATCCCATGCTCTTAATGTCCAGGACAGTATGCTTTAACCGTTATTGGATACAAGCTTCAAGACAAATCTATTACACTGTCTGCACTGAAATTTTGTCAATATTTTTGAGTTGTAACCATTGAACTATTTTATCCTGACCAGGTCTTTGAAAATGGGGAGCTTTAAATTTATGACATTATAAGGTTTTTTAAGGGCTAAACAGATTACTGAAAAAAGAGAAATGGGTTGATTGCATTAAATTTTCAGTGGCCTATTATTATCTTGAAGAATTTCATACAGGTCTTTTAGTAGTTTGTATGTTAATGGGCATTCTTTACTCTCTAAGTAATTTAAAATTTTCACATCTGAATTAGTTTAAGATACCGGTAATGAAAATATGTTGATTTATTACTGAGACTACAATATTTGTCGGCTTTATGAATTAGTTCCACCCATATTGTTAGATGTACATGTAAAATATGGCATAATTTTATGAACCAACAATAACTGATGTTAGGATTTTCAAATTCAAAATTTATTTTTATTAATAGACAAAGAAAACAAATATTTTAATGGGTTTTTTTTGTTAGTATTACAAATGTTTTGTGAATTGATGAACTTTTTTAGCCATGGGTCTTATCTCATATAGGTATTATAATGTGTTCTTCTGTTAGCCACTTTTCCTCCTTTTTTTTAATATGTCATCACAGTTTCGAGCACTCCCACTTATTATTATTATACTACTAATAGTTCACACGCTTAAATTGTTAACTTTTCTGTAAACTATTATTCACCTTTACTTTATACATGCAGTCATCTTAGTAGTTGTGTGGTGAAGATAAATTGCTTTGACTTTTTAACAGTGTGTGAATTTTGTTTGACAAACGTGTTGAACAGTGTATAGCAAAACTGAAAGACATGCTTTGAACAGAGGATGGTTGTTGTTTTTCGATCGTGACTTTAGTGTGTGTCAGAAGATAGATTCAAGCGAGCAGGACACGAGCGTGAGATGTGAAATTTGTCATAAGAGGATGTTCTGTGTCTGAGCCAGGGCAGGGATGTTACAGCTGAACCCAGTATGGAGTACGAACATCGCAGAGAGAGAGAGCATGAATGGCGTTTTTAATCTGAAGATGGTGCACTTTGTGTTGAGGTCTGATGTCTCCATGACTGACTGACTGAGTTTGTTTTGTTGGAACTTTTGATACTTTTTCACCTGTTAACAAAAACAAAGCAATGAGAATGATTTGTATGTTTCTGTATTCTTGGTGTGCCAGTTTTACTAATACAATTTGTAGTCACAACAAGATATTCATTTTTTATTTGTGTGAGATGACTGAATGTTTGGATGCCGAGATCCAAGGGTGCAGGAAAAGAATGGTGTTTGAATACAAACAAGTGTTTATCTGTCTGTGTGTGTTGCTTGCCTAGAAAGTTTGTGAACATTTATAGCATAATATGCTAGCTATAAGCAAATACTTCCTGATTTTAATCCTGACTGGTGACATTTAAAGTATGCCATGCGAATCAGTGCAGCATGTTTGAATGTCATTGGTGTACTGAATCGTGCAGCGTGTTAGAATCCCATTAGTGTACACTGTGTTTTATATATAATGGGTGAGGATTTTTGCTGATGTACTGCAAACCCTGTTTTGAAATTAAGTAATTCTTAATATCTATTAACACATTGCATTAGAACGGAATGTGAATGTGACAGTACTGATTTAACTATGGTTAACTGGGCATTCACGTGGATGTACCGATTGGTCATTGTATTTAACGGGATGGACTGAAATGTTTAGTTAATTGATTCGTCGTGTTCAAATCTCGCCGGAGATTATGGTCATGTTGGTAAAAGAGGTTGCTTTCATAACCGTTCTGTTAAAAGAACATTTAGAGATGGAGATAAATGCCTTGCTTTAGTGTTGAAACGGAATGTGAAGGTAAGATATCTGGTAATCATGGTCTTGATGCCATGATTTGATGAGGATAATATAAAAAGCACTTCCAGTCTTGAAAGTAATGTAAAGAAATAACTTGGCATTTTATTATGGTATTGTTAAAATATTTTGCCATAACATTTTTTGCAGAAAGCATTGTACAGTAGTTTTAATATATCTTCCATCATCAAAGCTCTTTGCCGTCATTAACGTAATGTTAAATGCTAGCAGCGTGAAGGTGATATAAAAAAGAACCTGCCTTCTTGAAAGTAGTGTTAAAAGATATTTATACTCAGATGGTGATGTTAAACGGACTTGTCACCATGGGGATATTAAAACATATGTTGGTCCTGAAACTGGTGTTAAAATATGTATCCTTATAATGGTGTTCAAATATCTTTCTTCACGAAGCTGGAGTCATTAGGGTGTTATGAAGGTGGTTATAAAATCACTTAACATCATTAAACAGACTTTCCATCATGGAGATGATACTAAAGTAATCAAGTATAGATATTTGATTCAAGAGAAAAAAAGTATATATTTTAACATGGAAGGGATATCTAAAATATTTGATTGGACTCTTAAATTCGTAAGAATACATTCAAATTATAAAAAAAAAAACAAATTGGCTTTTGCCAATTAAGTTCGCACAGACCAAAGGTAAGTATTTTTTCTATTAATTTTTGAAATAAATATTTTCATGAGCAAAGCTACTTTGTATTTTATTATACATAATGTTACTGAATGCGTTTGTACGCAGACAACCGCAGCAAAAAACCGATTTTGTACTTTTAAATTGTCTAGCTAGACGAATGGGACTGGATTTATTTCAACAGTATAGAATTTGCATTTATTTGAACAGGCCAACTTATGTCTTAACAGCCACTAGTTTTAGCATGCCAACTTATACAGATAGAATGTCGAACCACTAGGCCTGGTCTGGTGCCTATAAAATGTTTAGTCAGACTCGAGACTATATTGGAGTTGGAAACATTAATGTCATGACAACCCCATACACATTTGTATGCGTATGACGTCATTGGAGATTGAGTCTGGACTCTTAAAAAGTTTTATAAGCAGGACACAGGTCTGAGAAGTAATTAAATTTGGATTTCTGTGACCATAAGATACCATTTATCCTGGATATGGGGAATGGGATGTTAAATTGCTGTGTGGTCGATTGAAAGTCTCAAGTTAATGAGAGAAACCAACTGGATTGTCCAGGCTAACATGAATCTCTTGAGAAAACAGTTTGGTACATGTAAGGGCTTTCAAAATATTAAAACTTTTTCGTATCTTATTGTACACACGAAAGTTGTCACATCTTGTGAGATTTCACCATTACCAAAGGTGAAACTACAAAAAAAAAAAAAAATAAAAAAAAATGTTTCATTTTTAAATTATCTTGATTTTTATAATAGGTGGTTACCAAGGTTACGGTTGGTACGAGCAGCAAAGGGATCGTCGATCTGCGCATGACAGCGACGGTTGGAAGGACCGCCAAGATGGCGGCTGTGGTTACGAATGGAGTGGTGGCCAGCACTAGTGAATGGATGAGTGATTCCGGAGCAGAGTGCAAGATGAGTGCGGAGATGTTGGAGTGCGCGGACTGGATGAGAGATGAGCGACAGAAGGATGAAAGGCGAACGGAAGGAGGATGAAAGCACTGAACATTGATGCACGTGGCAAAAACGGAATTACAAAAATTACAAAGGATCTTGCTCGGAATAATTGGTTATTTGAAAATAAGAAGTCATCAACGACTAAAATTAATACCTAATCTTATTTAAATGACGTTCCAAATTTATTTAAGTTTACCAAGTCGAAGGAAGATTGAAACAGGATTTGTATTTTTATCCAGGCAAGTGTACAATGGATGCCCCAAGCTATACCTTAATTCTGCATCTTAACAAATATGTGATGGATGCTCCAAATGTCCTCGTTCGGTATTTAAACAAATGTACGATGGATGTTCCAAATTATACTATTCTGTTGATGTGTGCGATGGATGTTCCAAACTGTTTCCTGTTCTCTCTGTAGATAAATGTACGATGGATATAAAAATAATATTCTCAATGTAGACGAATGTACGATGGATGTTCCATAATATTCCCTATTCTCTGTTCCAAACTTTCATATTCTTAAAAATGACAAGACAAACGGACGTAAACAGAAATTAGTTGGGCGATGTGTGAATGATTGATATCGCCGATTTTTGAACCTCCTAACACCACGTTGAATAGGTGACGCCAGTTTTGACATGCACTGTGAGCTTGACATTGAGTATGAAAAATCGGCCACACTCTTGTCTTAATACAAAGACTTGTATAAACAGTCCAAGTTAGGAATATACAATGTGAATGCTGATCCATAATTCTTAAACATATGATTTAAACGAGTCGTTTTTAACAAAACAAGTTTGGCTCACTATATCGCAGTGCAAAAATAGTTATGTTCGAAAAAGGGAGAAATCATTTTAAAACTGATTCTGCTGTGTTTTTCAAGTGTGGTTTGAAATTAATGTACACTTTTGAGATTAAATTTAATGTGTGTATGTGTTGTGACCATTGTAATGTTTTAAGTACCCCACCTTCCTCAGTAAAAAACAAAACAAAAAAAAAACCAAACCCAAACTTTGTTAACATGTTAAAATGATCCTACCCTGCATGTTAGTAATTTTTTATTAATTAGTAAGTGCTGTAAGTTTGAATTTGGTACACCAGCAATGATGTTGATGAATCCCAAAGGCGTGGCCATACAACCAGCAATTCGAGCAATAACAGCATAGCTTGGGGAAATCTTCCAGCAACTACTGACATCTTGGTTAGCCATCGGTCTACAGGCTGGCAGGTACTGGGTTCGGATCCCAGTCGAGGCATATGTAGCGACAGTAGGTTTCCTCAAAAACTCAGAATGACCATGTTTGACGTCCAATAGACGATGATAAGATGAACAAAATTTATGTGCTCGAGTGGGTCGTTAAATAAAACAAACTTTACTCTTCCTTTTTTCTCTCGGCTGTGTGCTTTCTGAATACATGGTTCATTTATAGGGTTATGGGACGAACTTCTCGGAAAATGTCTATGATGACATGAATTCCATATGAGTACCACCATTTCATTTCATTAAAAAAATTTTCCATTAAAAAACCTTCAATTTACGTAATAACATTGTAAACATCGGCCCCATAATAATAATAATAATAATAATAATAATAATAATAATAAATCCCTTTGGATTGAAATTGCTGCATCTATTTCTCACTGGGTAATATTTTCTTTTTTTGTCAATCTATGCTGCTGCCAATTTTTATCTTGATACAATTCACGAAAGGAAATCCAGCGTTATCGAAGGCCCATCCAGTCGCTATATTTCATATCTCTTATTGTGATTCATATCTATTAATTGTTGATGTCAAAATAGGTCCGTCCATGGATACAGATACCACAGGATATTGTCGGATCATCTCGTGAGACCGAGTGAAAGTAAGTTTCGAGATGCTTGACCAAACGGTGTATAAGCCATGATTATAACCAGTAGACATGGAGTATGCTATTAATTTAATAATAAGACCGTAAATATTTTGGAACGTATTAGAAAAGTCGCCCTCTTCTGGTAACAAAAATAAAACCCTAAAGCATGGCATTTATTTAGGCTGAGCGGGCAGCGTGGCCCAGTGGTACAGTGCCCGCCTGATGCGCGGTCGGTATAGGATCGATCCCCGTCAGCTGACCACTTGGGTGTTTTTTTTTCTCGACATAACCATATGTCCGACGCCGATATAACCGTAATTAAAATGTGTTGAGTGCGTCGTTAAAAAAATAAATAAATAAATAAATAAAATATTTAGGCTGATTCAGTGCTCGACAAATCTGAGACTGCCACTTGTCCTCCGTAGTTTTGGCTATTGCCCTGTGCATAACAGTAATATACTTGATAATTTCCCTAGCCAAGACCAAACATTGAGGGGTAGTGGTTTTGTCGAACTTTGGGTTTTGGCCTACGTATAGTTCGTTCGGGAGAAGAAAAAACACGAAATAACTTGTTACGGTCTTTAGATCTCTGCTTTATCCTACGAATGTTAGAATGCAGCAATGCTCTGCCGAGCTGCATTTACCATTCGACCTGAGCATAATAAGGCTGATGCCTTAAAGGGACATTCCTTAGTTGTAATATTTAATATGTTGACTAAGACGGGTTTTTTTTTTTAAAGTTTTTATTTTTTAACGATTGTAATTGCATATCATATATATATATATTCTGCATAATATATTAGTGGCTGTCTATTAAACGTATTTCTTGTTGGCATTGGCGTAACCATGCGGGGAGAGGGGGTCATTGTCTTCCCCCCCCCCC
>JAECMU010136075.1:482-12333 GCA_016106625.1 Dracogyra subfuscus
ATGCTTTATATTATTGCAACCACTAATATGTAATGTAATACTTTATATTATTGTAACCACCAATATGTAATGTAACGCTTTATATTATTGTAACCACTAATATGTAATGTAACCACCAATATGTAATGTAATACTTTATATTATTGCAACTCACTTGACTGTAGTGCAACAGACGTCACAAGGAGAAAACATATCACATTATCAGAAAACCATCAGAAAATCTGTGTATTTGTATAAATAATGCATACGATATCGGCTTGACTGATATGCTAAACATATTGCAAGAACCATGAATATCGTATTTCTATATAAGATATTTTATTTGGGTATTTTGACAAACCTGTAAGTACTATACATGCTCTCATTAATGATCTGGGGAATCAATTTAAAATTATTTTTAAAAGAAGCATTATGTGTTTACCCTTTTCCAGTCGTCTTAGAAAATATCTCCCATTGATATCCTCATCCTGTTGTACTTTCAATGTGATCTGTATCAGCATATTTGATGTGAGTACATCTAGTTTCTGCTTTGGTGTTTCAGTTGGTGATGTAGATGATGTAGTCGACCAAGGGTATCCGTGAGACAACGTCGACTGCAATGTCTTACTAGTAGACGTCTTCACCTGTGGAGGCTTCGGTGTTGTGTGTCTGGAACTTGTGGTCGGTAGAGTTCTTGACGTAGAATAGATTGGACTGCTGCGTGGTGGAGTCTTCACCGTTGTGGACCTAAGTCTCGTGCCTATTGAAGTTCTCATTGTTGTATAGCTAGAACTCCTGCCTGGTGATGCTTTCAATGTAGTATAACTAGAAGATTTGTTTGGCGGTGACTTAACTGTGGCATAGTTAGAATTCTTGCCTGGTGGTGTTCTAAGTCGTATAGAGCTAGGAGCCGTGCTTGATGCAGTAATGGAAGTTATGTTTTTAGGAATCTTAGTAGGCGATGTCCTTAACATTGTAAAGTTAGAACTCTTATTTGGCATCATCAACGTTGTATAGCCAATAGTCTGGCTTGATTGTGTACTTCGTGTCATGTGACTTGGATCTTTGCTCGATGATGTCACTGGTGTTTTATAGCTAGTACGTTTGCTTTCAGGTATTCTTGATGTTGGTTGTGTGCCTGAGGCTGTTCTTAGTGTGGTGGAACCCAGCGATTTGCTTTCAAACATCTTTAATGTCGTAACATCGCTTGTATTAGTTGCATGAGTTCTTAATGCTCCACCAGTTGTTATTGACGTTGAGGTAACATTTCCCGATTTTTCCCCATGAGGAGTTGGTGAATAGTGTTGATCAAAGGAAGGAGCATGAGTTGTTTCTATCTGTATTGTGTTAAAGTTTGTTCTAAACTCTGTGGGGGTGGATGTTGTGGAAACAACACTAGTCGGGAGGATATGTTCTGTTTTTTCCGAGTGGACTAATGCTTTGTCTCTACTGTCTTGATCCAGCACATCTTCACCCGCTAATACAGTAACAGTGCTACTAATTACTGTTGATATAACATACGCAGATTCTTCTAGTGCCTTTATTGTGCTTGAACTCAAATTATCACTAAATGGCATTGCCGTGGTGGTAACAATGTTAGCAAATACCGAAGTGGGCTCGCTTTTTGGCGACTGTGATTGCTCAACGTCTGAATTATAAAAGAAATAATCAGTGTCTATGACACTTTCGGAAATATCCATATTGAGTCTAGTGGTAACAGATGGGAGTAAATGACCATTCCAGTCATCAGAATTGTGATCCATATTAACAGAATAAGCTGTGTGTTCAGCTATATTGGCATCAAGTATAGGGCCACCCAGTGCAGAGGATGCTAATAATGTTTCAGGATCGACCTCCAGTACATCTTCCTTCTGGTGTCTTTCGTTCAATGGTGAATTGGATGTGGTTTCTATTTTAAAATGACTGGCTGATACTGGATGCAATTTAGTAACAACATCACTAGCAGTATTCAAAACCGATGTAAAAAACGAAGTTTCGGGTAAAGCAGGTGTGCTTGTAGCAAGGATATTTTCTAGTGAACTCCACCGAGAAGTTGTTTCAATATCAGATAATACAACATTTTCGTTTGCAGATAAATCTCCATTGATCGATGACATCGTCGACAGATTCAATGTTTCATCATCTGATTCTGTATTAATGCTGTCGACAAGAATCATATAAGAACTTGTTAGCGGTGAACTAATTGTAAGAGTTGGTGGATTTCTCTTGAAATAGTTAAATACATCTGGGTCATCCCTGGCCGCCAAATGATTAATAAATACATGCTGTGAATATGTTGCTCTGCTCTGTATGGATTCACTTGAACTAACACTGATAACGTTGGGTAAATTTAAATCACTTGTCAGCTGACTGCCACCACTGTATGGCGCAGTGGTTTCTAAATATGTTGATGTTTTTCCTTTAAAACCAGCCTTTTTGAGTGAAAACATATCTAGGTCTTCAGATGTCATGGTGTTAAAAGATGTTGAAGCTGCTCCTCTCGTATCGTCGTCTGTTAGTAACAAAGCATCTTGACCTTCAGTATATTCAGCTGTAGATGACAGAGAAACCAGGGGAGAAGTAATTGTTGGGGAAATGTTGCTTTTTACAGATGAAACACTTGCAGCACTAGAACTAACAGTATCTTTGATCATGGATCCAAATGACGAATGTAAATCATCTTGTGGATTACTCGTCACAACGGTTTTATCATAAACCATTACAGGACTTGTGATTTTGCTCGAGAAGGAGTCATCTGAATATGCTATGGACCTATCTATAGTACTGGGTTCTGGGGTTTTGGTTGTTTCTACTATAGATGACTTATACTCAGTCTGTGACATTTTAGGTCTGTTTGCATTACTAATTTCACTAACATGCACAAAAGATGCATCAATAGTCTTGGTTTCAAACTGTGAAGACTCTGGTCTTGAAGGTATAAATGATTGAATGTCCTGTTTGGATGCCTCAGACGGCAGGGTCGTTCTGGACTGCAGTTGATTTGATGCTGATCTCTGATCCACATCTAGTGATTGATCTTGAATCCAGCCTACATCAGATGAAGATATCTGGATATCCACTGAGTAAACTTGCGAAGTGTAAACTGGAATCTCTTCAGATGCAGAAGGTGACGAGTAAAACTCTGGCTGTACAGTTGTGTCACCTGTTGAACTATCAGTATTCTCTGTGTGTGCTGCGCTTTGCTTAATAACAGTGGAGGAATGGCTGCTTTCTAATGGAGATGACTGGATGAGACTGGTATGGTGTTGATTTACATCTGTAGACAAGGATTCAGGAATTGCTGACGTAGGTGGATTTGGCGTTTTTATACCCAATATTGGCGGACTTTCAAATTTCACTTTATTCTTTTTGACTGACGTTACTCGTTGAAGCACCTGTGAAAAGGCCGCCATACAATAAAATCAGTACTGTATCCAGCAAGTTATTTCATTAGAAGGGTATACAACAAACCAGCAAAGACAAACACATTCAATAAACAGAATGATAATATAAATTGTACTGAATTAAAGGAGGGTGTATAAGGTCATGTATAGTTTATTCTTCCAATACGTAATGCATGTAGATGCATTAAAGGGACATTCCTGAGTTTGCTGCAATTTTCACGATGGTATCGACTAATTGACTTTTTAACGATTGTAATTACACATTAAATATATTTTTGCTGCATAAAATATTAGTGGAAGTATATTAAACGTCTTTCTGATCGTTTACTAGGTCAAATTACATTTTATTTCCTAAACTATATATTTTATTGTGTACGTACGAAATTATTTGAAGACAAAATCCAGTGTGGGCTTTTTACAAATATCAAGACTACCAGAAACACATTGAATATATAGACAATGATATTCCAAACAAGAAAATGTATTTAATATCTTTAATCGTAGAGATATTGTATCAGTCAGAAACATCTTACAATGCAGCAAACTCGGGGATGTCCCTTTAAAGTTACTTTGGTTCCATGCATAGATCTAACATTAAACACTAATTACACGAATTTCATCTAACAGTGCTTTACCGAATAAACAACCGAATTGTTTAAAAATGTTAAATAAATATTGATTTAAATGAATAAACACATTTTCGGAAACATGTTACGAGATATATTAAATGATATTTTTGTATTAATTTTATTATTATTCTTTTTATATTATTAAACAATCAACGATCCGCCCGACCTAAAACTCGTCCATCCGTCTGTCTGTGCCTCCCTCCATCCACCCATTCATTCATCCACCCATCCATCCATCCATCCATCCATCCATCCATCGATCCATCCATCCATCCATCCATCGATCCATCCATCCATCCATCAATCGATCAACCCACCCATCAATCCACCCACCCACGCAGGCACCACACAAAAAATAACATTAAAAGACTGAACAGTTTGAAGTGTGCACCTTGACGCTGGTAACCAGCTGCAGTTCATCAGGCGACAGTTCGCCGAACGTGAGGGCCGCGTCGTCTGCTGGCACGCGCCGCCCGTCCTCCTCGACGACGAAGTGCTGCTCCACGACGTCTCCCTTCATGAACATCATCTCCACCAACTGAAATAGGTTACACTTCACTTTACTTTTCTTCACTACTGTATACCAAGAATTCCTTCTTTTTTTAACACTTTTTGTTTAAACCCTACAATATCAGACTTTGCAAGTCCATTAGCTATTTTCCGTTCCAGCCACTTCACCACGACTGGTATATCAATAGTGCATGGTGCAGGGGGGAGTGGTTACACTCTGTTTAGCAATTTTGAAATGGTGGGAAAAGTTTTTAAGGTTGTCGTTGGAAGATTTAGTTGGTTAAGAATGACACAAGTACTTCAATCAGGATTTAGTGAGTATGGTAGGTTATACATTTTCGGTTTATATGTCCATTTATTGCACTATTTCAATTGACAAACGGTTTAAACATGGTGCCACATGTTTTGAATAACAGCTATATATAGAGTATGTAACAATGTTCTGTCGTAGAAAGAACCATACTTTCCACGTCCGTTGCTACTGATGGAAAAAGATAGCTGGTTTCCACTCTAAGACTATTCGTCAAAATTACCGAATGTTTGACATCCAATAGCCCATGATTAATAAATCAATGTGCTCTAATGATGTCGTTAAACAAAACTGTAACTTGTTAGACAGGTTAGTACATACCACAAACTTTCATGTACCAGTTTTAGGGTTAGTATAAGAAACAAAAGGCCCGTGGGTCTAGACTTCGAAGAGAAATCAGATGAACAAAGAACATCTTTTTTTTTGTCTTCTTTCTAATTTGCCATTTGTGACACCCAATAGCCGATATGTATTTTTGTGCTGGGGTGTCGTTAAACAAATATTCATTCATTCATTCATTCTTTCTAATTTTATTATTTTTAAAAATGTTATTTATTTAATTTTTGTAACACCACCCTTGGCAGTTCCTACCAGTTTTGTATGCTATGTACAGCCCTAGGATTTAGCTCCAAGCATCTTAGAATTGAAAATTGACGTAACCGATTTATGGGTTACGCAAAAAAAGATTATAATTCTGCATAACTCATTAATACTGTGTAAATGGTGTTGTAAAAGTAATGCGAAAAAAAAAGTGTTACACAAAATTACACTTAGACGAGCGACGCATGAACGAAATTATCGTTCTCGCTAAATTACACTTAGAGGATCGTCGCATGAACGAAATTATCGTTCTCGCTAAATTACACTTAGACGATCGACGCATGAACGAAATTATCGTTCTCGTTAAATTACATTCAGACGAACGACGCACAAACGAAATGACCGTTCTCGCAATTCTCCGAGGACAGTACTCACCTTGACAGCTATATCATCAGGTGCGATAGATCTCATAGAACGTTTCACGATGCGAGGACTGAATCTCTTCTGTAACCCGATTCTATAACTGACTTCGAGACCTGCAGAAAAACAACAACATTAGATTAATTAGCTAGTGAGGTACTACACAATCTTCTTCTGGCCACAGCCATGTTTTTTTAGTTTCTGTGTGGTCCTTAACCATATATCAGATGTTTTTTGAACATAAATCAGTATTTATTGTGCATAAACCGGCTTCGGTGGCGTCGTGGTTAGGCCATCGGTCTACAGGCTGGTAGGTACTGGGTTCGGATCCCAGTCGAGGCATGGGATTTTTAATCCAGATACTGACTCCAAACCCTGAGTGAGTGCTCCGCAAGGCTCAATGGGTAGGTGTAAACCACTTGCACCGACCAGTAATCCATAACTGGTTCAACAAAGGCCATGGTTCGTGCTATCCTGCATAAGAGTATCGACATAAGAGTAGCCCATGAAGTGGCAACAGCGGGTTTCCTCTCAAAATATGTGTGGTCGTTAACCATATGTCTGACGCCATATAACCATACAAAAAATAATGTGTTGAATGCGTTGTTAAATAAAACATTTCTTTCTTTCTTTCTTTCTTTCTTTATTGTGCATAAATACATTTTTTTTCTTTTTACAAATTTAAGCATCGATATTC
Organism: Dracogyra subfuscus; assembly: GCA_016106625.1. Classification (NCBI taxonomy): domain Eukaryota; kingdom Metazoa; phylum Mollusca; class Gastropoda; order Neomphalida; family Peltospiridae; genus Dracogyra; species Dracogyra subfuscus. The sequence continues at coordinate 6,972 of JAECMU010136075.1, forward strand.
ATGGTTTAGCATCAAGTTTCTTCAATCATTGCTAAAGTTAACTTCCATTCTTTCTAAGGACTATTTTGGCATATTTTTACCCCATCTGTAATTGTTCAATGAAATTTTGTTATTCCAGATATGAGAACAAATCTTATAACATGTTGTGTAATCTATATATGTTTATATGACTCTTTACAGTTCATGCAGCGTGTGGTGTATTATCTGCTAACCATGAAATAGAGCACAACCATTTTAGTGCAGGGCTCGAAACTGACACAGCAAATGTCGTTCAGAATGCACAATATGCGTCCTCCATAATCAACTTCATAAGCAGATTTTACCTTCCATCTTATTTTTAACAGTTTGTCAGATATATCGAGAATTCTTAATTTGCATGTGTTCATATAACTTTTAAGTTCTTTTATCCACGTGTGTCTCATGTATCCCATATTGCTGCTTACAAATGTACACATAAGTCTACGTTTGAGACTAATGTCTACAATTGCTTCTCAATTTCAGGCAATTGCTCCTCGCACCACAAAATTAATTTCAAGCCTAGCTCATTGGCGTAGCCAGGATTTTAAAGGAGAGGGAACCACACAGAGTCGTGTTATGGGCCGGCATGAAAATAGAACAAAGTGGTGTGACTAAGGGGAACATGACCCTTATGATCCCCTCTGGCTACACCAACGGTTTTTCCTATGGTATAAATGCTTTTTATCCTTACCGTGTTTAATCCGTTCAGCAACATCTGGAGACAGAATATCCAGACCATTAGAATCGAAGATAAAGAGCAACAGGAAGTCCTCCAGCTCTAGCTTGTTCTTTGGTGTCCTGGTTATCAACGCTGGCGGCACTGACGTCTGCACACGTTCATCTGGTATGGGATATTGCTGAGAAACGTCATCAACCCCTCTCCTACGATTAGTCGTTGAGGTAGGAGAGGTGTCCTCATACTGTCTCCCAGCTATGTCGACTTTTACGCCAGCAGATGATCTGTCGTTATCCTTATGTAACGTTTCTGGGAGCCTAGTTGAATCAGTTGTACTATCCAGCGATGAGAAAGGTGGTGAATTTAGTTTTACACTTTCAGATTTGCTTGAAAGATTATTTCTTTCATTTAATATATTGTTGAAGGTATGTGATACTTGTGAAGATAATGTGTTCACTTCTCTCGCATCAGAGAAACCATGTATTGTGTCAGAATACACAGACCAATCGTGGTCCTTTAGGTTAGATGCAACCAAGCTGTTTGACACCTCACCAAATGAAACATCATCCAACAGACTCTTAAGAAAGTTCATTTCAAGGGACATATCCATATTATTTGTAACAGAAATCGCCACTGATGGAGCAGACGATGTTTCCAGATTAATCTCTGGGGTGGCCGTGAATCCATGGATCTTATTTGAGATATCCGCGAATGATGCATCTAGGTTATTGTCATCAGTAGTGACGTGTAGTTTAGTGACTCCTGGGAATCGAAATTGCGGGTTCTCTGGACTGAATGAGTTCACTCTAATGGAGTCAGTGGTATGCATGCTAACACTGCTCGCCATCGTCACACCATGTTCAACTATACCTTTAGTAGAACCTTCTCCATTGCTGGATATCACATCCTGTTGACCCATACCATGAACTGAACCCTCTCCAATACTAGCTATCACTCCATTTCCATCTGTGCCATCAGCAGTACCCTTTTTATTGCTAGTTGCAATATCGTTTTGACCTATACCCTCAGCTGAATCATTTGTGTTAACTGTCACATCACGTTGACCTATACCATAGCCTGAACCTTCCCCACTACTACCTGTCACATCATATTGGCTTATACTATCAGCTGAACCCTTTTTATTGTTATTTGTCACATTAAATTTACCTATACCATGTGCAATATCCTTTCCAGTGATAGGCGTAACATCATGTTCGTCAGCGGAACCGTAATCATTGTTACCTAGAAGCCAATGATGTTGAGAGTCCTCTTTTGATGAAGCTTTGCTAGTAACTGTCATAGGTGGAGCTATGGTTTTCTTCACATGGTCTATAGATTTAGCTATTACGTCAGCATTCTTAGACTTTTGAGAAGATTCATCAGTTGTCATTTCAAGAATTTCTGGTTGTAAATTTGTGTTACTTACAAACGTTTTAACATAATGTGTAGAAACTGGGCTCGGAGATGAATCTGAATTCGGGACTGATTTAAGTGTTTTTTCATCAGGTGATAATGTGTGTCCAGTATAGGATTTAGATTCTAATTCTTGAGATGACTCCTGACTAGATTTAGTTACTAGTGTGCTTACACGACTGGGTACATTCGTAGTTTGTTTGGAGATACCATATAGTGTTTTATTGCGCATCAAACGTCTCATGTTGTTCAAATATTCTTTTACACGTTTGTTGAATTCATTGATACGTTCCAGACTTGGTATTGGCACATCAGGACTTCTATAATGTTCATAAGGTGGAACAGACTTCAGGAACATAAACCGTGGCATGGGGTGGCTCACTTTATGGGTCTTTGGAGTTTGGCCCTGAACAGTGTCGCTTGTAACAAACGTAGATAACTGATTTTCCATATTATTTACAGTCTCAGATTGGAGGTTAATGGTGATACTTGATGTAACCAAATCAGGCGGATTTTCCGAAGAAGGTGGCAAATAATCGTCTTTAACACTTTGTATTGTTGTTCCAACATATTTGTTCTCGTTTTCAAAGTTTTGAGCTCTGTTGGTAAACTGTGGGTCTTCATTTCGTGCCGAAGTTCCAAATGTGTCTTTTTCTATTTGAAACGCTTGTTTTGTTGTACCAAATGATGCTATGTGGTTAGTTCTTGAGCTGTGGTCCATTTCAGGACTTTGGTATTTTGTGTGAGATGATGTAACATCAATGTCAACACCATGCTCCACTGATCCACTGGATGTAGTATCAGTCCCAACACCATGCACCTTCCCTGTGTTACCAACTTCAGACTCTTGTGTTATCCTTGAAGCGTCATCATCTTCATCGCCATCACCTGTTGTTCCTAGCGATTCATCAACTCCAAATCCCTGCACTCCTGTTCCTAGTGTATCATCAACTTTAAAGCTATGAATTGGTGTACCTGGTGTGGCATCAAAACCGTGTTCGTTTGTTCGTGGTCTGTCTTGAGCTTGAACGCCATATACTGTTCCTGGTTTATCTTCAACATCAACGTCATATAATATTCCCGGTGTATTAATGACGTCACCACCACGTACTGTCGTTCGTTGATTTTTATCATCCTCTACATCATGTTCTGTTTTTGATGTATCATCAGCTTCGACGCCTGTTCCTGGTATGCTCTCGATGTCATGGCCATATATAGCTGTTCTTGGTCTGTCTTCATCTTCAACATCGTGTTCTGTTTCTAGTGTGTCACCAGTGCCAATGTCTTGTACCATTGCTGGTGTCTCTTCAATTCCAATATCTTGCACTGACCTTGTTGTGTTTTGAAACTGAACAGCATGTACTGTTTTCGGTGCGTCGTGAACTTCAAGATCATGTACTGTTTTTCCTGATTTGTCTACAACTTTAACGCTTTGTACTGTTGATTCAGGTGATGTGGTATCAAATTTAACATCGCCTGATGTTGTTTCAAATGTGTCACCCACTTGAGCAAGAAGAGATGTTGATTTCAATATGAGGTCTTTCATCTGAACATTAAGTTCTCCAGTGCCAGATAATGTATCCGCGACTTTGGCACCCATCGCTGTTGTTGCCAATGATTGAACTTCACCCTTTACAGACATCCCTGGATTAGACGAATAAATCATTTCTGAGTCTTTATTGTGAATTGCTGAATTATTTGTGAACATTTCCCTTTTTATGTCACTAGAAACTGTTGTTTTGGAAGGTGAGTGATCACCTGATAACAGTGTGTTGTCATCTTTACCGGATGATGTTTCAGATGACATTTCATCACCTGAAATGGTGTTCCAAATGTTACTATCTGTAGTCGAACCTCCTCGTGACCGAAAATAGTTCTTCGTAGTGTGGAATGGAAATACATAATCCGTCTTGGACAGAACAGACTTTGAGACATATGTATTTGTTGGTGTGGGGAATTTGTTGGTCATTCCACGACTCTTGCGATAATAGACAGAAGTTACCTCATGCGTTGTGGTATTCATAGAAGAATCGTTATTTACTGGCCTACTTTTTAACCGCTGCAATTCACCATCAAGATCCTTTTCTGTTGAAACTCTTTTAACATGAAGGTTTATACGATTAATATGCAGTTCACCGGGTTTTACAGTAGGTGTAACAAATGTCTGTATCTTGTCGTGGTCACTCCTGCCTTGGTTGTCCGATAAAGAGGGCAGTTTTGACTTGTAAATATTTGCTTGATATTCAAGACTGCTTGTGGACATAGTATGGGATCTTTGTATCTTGTCATGATCAGTTCTACTGTTCGATAAATACATTATTTTTGATCTGTAAATGTTTCCTTCATAATAACTGTTACTAGTGAACATAATACGAGACGTCTGTGTGGGCGACAGTCTCAGCGAGGTCTGTACAGTGGTGATGGTCGACTCTGCTACTGACCGTTCAGCTTGTGAATCTGTCAACGCGAACTCTGGCGTTGCCATGGAGACGTGTGTGTTAGACATGACTGGAGGAATGAACGAGGTTTCCAAGTCTTGTATAGACGACTCTCCCATTCCCAGACTTGGATCTGAAAATACAATTTAATAAAATACATTGTAAATATATTGACGATCAAAAGAAAGTATATAGATAAGGTATTTTGTTTTATTTGTATTTTTTTCTAAACAGTAAATATGAAACAAAACACAAGTTGATGCAAGTGTTGTATTTCGGAATTCTAATCATTTGGCGAGATATGAACATAAACAATAATCACAATCAAATGTGAACAGTACAGTTAACAAATAGAATTATGGGTAAACCGTAGGTTTCTAATGAGTTTAGTAAAAACTTGGTACTACTTAGAAAGGGAAATAAAACCACAAGTATGGTCAACTGTTGATCTTCAACCAGGATTCAGGCTGGAACCATAAGAATGGTCAGTGGTACAGTGCCCGCCTAATTCGCGGTCGGTCTAGGATCGATCCCCGTCAGCTAACCACTGGGTTTTTTCTAGACATAATCATATGTCCGACGCCGATATAACCGTACTTATAATGTGTTGAGTGCGTCGTTAAAAAAAAAAAAAAAAAAACAGAAAGAAAAGAATGGTCAATAGATAGTTTGTATTTGGTTTACTAAAACATTGAAGCTATTAATAATTATTAAATATATTACTAAAGTTATTGGTATGGTCAACTGATGATCTCTAGCCATTATTTTTGAATGGTTGGTGCTCTAACACTTGAAAAAAAAACCGTTATCATGATTC
>JAECMU010136077.1:0-15912 GCA_016106625.1 Dracogyra subfuscus
AGGCCACACTCACATACATGTACTGAGATAAATACTTGTAATGGAAGTGGTGTAGGCCACACTTACATGACTAGATGTATTGAGATAAACAGTTGTAATGGAAGTGGTGTAGGCCACACTCACATGACTAGATGTATTGAGATAAATAGTTGTAATGGAAGTGGTGTAGGCCACACTCACATACATGTATTGAGATAAATAGTTGTAATGGAAGTGGTGTAGGCCACACTCACATATAACTAGATGTATAAACTATAATCGGCGTTGTCATTGATCTACTTTTCTATCTTTTTTTTTTGTAACAATAAATACACAGAACCACATACTATTTTATTTTTGCCATGTTGTTTATTGCATGAGTTTACAGTGTGCAAGAATATTATACCAAGAGACTGTAGTGCTTGAGTGGTATAAACCTTGCTCAGTATAAACAAGTGCCTATAAATAATATGGGAAAACAACTTGTATGTGGTTTTGTATTTATTACATACCAGCTATCTATATTAGGAGAAATGAAGTTCAATTAAATAACCGAGCTTACTTCATCTTGAAAGTTAGTTGAATTTTATGGAATTAACAGAACACTGATCGTCCTGGCTATGAACATAATGAATTCCTGACTAGGGAGATGACATCATTTGGGTAAACACGTATCATGCATGTGAGATTTTCTTTTACTTTTATTGCACGGTCAGAATTGTCTTTATCACTATACTTAGATTAAATGGGTATGCAATAAAATAAATGAAAACTCAGCAAATATATACTCTAGAGCTGTAACGATACGGAAGGTCGTAATATGATACATATCCCGATACTTAGGTCACGATACGATACGTATCGCGATACTTAACTTTTCATGTCACTTATCAATAAATAAAATAAAATGCATTTAAAAATAAACCTATGGTGTACATGAAGACATCAACATTGAGGACTATTAATAGACATCTCAAATGCTGAGGAATTCCAGCAAATGAAAATCGAAATTATGTTTTCATTGCTCTACTGTGCATGTTCCGCAATTCCATAAATTTCAACTTCAACGTTTTTACCAAGAATTATTATTAATGTATTGCACTGTATCATGATACAGCTGTCGATCTTGTATCATGATACAGCTGTCCTGAATCGATGCATCATATCGTGGCCTTCATATCACAATACAGCTGTCCAGAATTGATGTATCATATTGTGGCCCTCATATTGGGATACAGCTGTCCTGAATCGATGTATTTTGTTTTTGCTTAATTAATATCAAAAACCAAATGTCTGGTAGCCCACCAGGCTTACAACATCAACAATAATGGCTGACCAGTTATAAAAGTCAGGTTTCCCTGGATGCCTTAGTTTATAAAGACTTACCAGCTGTATTCACTTACAGTGGTTTATAAAGATTTACCAGCTGTATTCGCTTACAGTGGTTTATAAAGATTTACCAGCTGTATTCACTTATAATGGTTTATAAAGATTTATCAGCTGTCTTCACTTACAGTGGTTTATAAAGATTTACCAGCTGTCATACAATGGTTTATAAAGATTTACCAGCTGTATTCACTAGCTGTCATACAATGGTTTATAAAGATTTACTAGCTGTCATACAATGGTTTATAAAGATTTACCAGCTGTATTCACTTAGTGGTTTATAAAGATTTATCAGCTGTATTCACTTACAATGGTTTATATAGATTTACCAGCTGTATTCACTTACAGTGGTTTATAAAGACTTACCAGCTGTATTCACTTACAATGGTTTATAAAGATTTACCAGCTGTATTCACTTAAATGGTTTATAGATTTACCTGCCGTCTTCAGTTAGAATGGTTTACGTACTGCAAAAACTTACCAGCAGTCTTCACCTGCAGAATTCATATTGCAGGTTACACCCTCCCTATCAGATTACCAATGTCGATAGCCTCTTTATCAGCAAAACTACAAGGGGGAGTAGCACTATAATAATGAGCAGAGGCAGAATCGAGATGATCTGTAGGTGTTTTAAAGCTTATACCTTCAATCGGAGGACTCTCTGTGATGCCCTTGAGTCCTTTAGCAACTTCGTTAATGCTGTTGACATCTCCTTCCCGAAGTATGTTCTTTTTGAGTAAACAGGATAACAGCATCCACCTATTTGTTTGAGCTTGTTCCTTACTGGTTCCTTTGATTTCATATTTAAAAATCAGCTTGTTGATATCGTCTGTTGCAAGATTATCCCCGAAGTTGTAAAGATGAGCAGTAAACTCACTAATATGTGAGATGGTCATTGGAACAGCTATAGTGTGTTTTGTATAGAAGTGTTTGATCTTATCAGACAAAATGTTCTTCTGCATCATCTCCAGTGCTGCTACAATTGAACCCACTTCACCAACGTGTATGATCTTCCCATCAATCAAGATGTCAAATAGATCCATTGCATTCTTTATTTCATGTTTCTCCTTCAAAACATCTCGAAAGAGGAATCTTAATTCATTTAGATCATTTGTGCCAAGTGCCTCTGCTATCTTTGACAACATGCATCGAAAACTTTTATCTGAAAAAAAACATTTCATAATATGAAGGAGTACAATAAATTTTTATATTGATATACATTACGTGTATATATGTTTACCTCAGTTTACATCACTGTTTCTTTATATGGTTGATTGTCTATATTACCGAGAATTTCTTTTAAAGTCATATGCGCACATCTTGACATAATTCACAATTTTGTTTGAAGTGATCCGGAACTGGCCCATCACCTGTATATTGTATTTCTGTAAACCAAAATATTTAAATCCATTTTAATTTGAATTTACATGTTCCTGCATATAAGTCAGACCTTCGTTTTTGACGGGCGCGAAATAACGCACCCCTAAATTGAACAAATCACACTTGTATTTTTGTTTTTTAATTAAGTATGTCATTTTAATTGTTTTCTGAATTCAACTGACAACGCCACAAACCGTTACATTCTGTTCACAATGAACTTCCTAGAATATTTGTTTCTAAACTGAAACATGATTGGTTGATTGTATTTACACTGAGCCAATCAGCTAGGAGTTCTCTTTGTACTAAGATCTCATCAGTTTGACAATCAGGAAAACTCGAGAACTTTGTTGTTCCATAATTCTACTGAACAAAAAAACTATGACAACCAACATGCAACTTAGCACATTTCTAAAATAGAACATCGACCATTCTGCTATTGGCTAAAATATCCCTAAAAACAAATGATATATTGTTATTTAGGGTTTGTTTAATTTCGTACGATGCAGGTAAACGATCGCGAAATTTATTTTACACACGTACAGAAATAAAGTGTACGTTGTCCAATAACTCTACGATGTGTATTTTTTACATGTTGATATCACAGTTATAAGTAAATGCGTACACTAACAAAAAAAGTAATTTAGTACAGCAGGTTTTGTTTTCGTCTATAGCATAGCAACGTCTCATTTCTACTTCTGTTTCACTAAATCTATAACTGTTGACTTGTGTTCGTTGTGTTTCTTTTTCTTGTGTAAGGCTACAATGGCCCATTCATTCATCTTTGAGAACAACCATCGTATTAGTTAAATTAGGATATTTATTTTGAAAACACAAAACATTAACTCATAAGATATTTAATTTAGAAATCATTACTCCTCAAACTTAATCATGTTCATGGGTGCAATTCTTCTCGGTCTCTTCCCTCCTCCGCATTTTGAGGAGTGTGATTTCCACCCCCCTCGTAAGCATTTTGAGGAGTGCGATTTTTAGCACTCCTGGGTTTTTCAAAAACGAAGGTCTGATAAGTTACTTACCGGTAATAAGATGTTTGATTGGTATATTTACTTAAACAAAAGAAAAGTGAATATTTTAATATATATTTTTTTCATTTTACAGTTAATTCAGAAGACTTTGAAAATGGGTTTAAAAATTCACAAGATTTTGGTAAATTTAATCACGGACATAGGATATTTTGCTTTATAATAGTGTAAAAGTGTGTAAATATAAAAGTGTGCCCCCTCCCCACCCTTGGCACCTTCCTACGCCCCTGTTAATAGACTCAAAAACTAATGGGATTTGAATTGAAAAATAATTTAAAGAAAACGAAGTTAATATTTGTTTTACTTTGTTGTTCAATATACAATCAAATGTCTCCACTTTTTTATCAACAACTTTTATGTTTATGTCGAAATTGTTGGCTTCATCCATTCAATATCATTAAAGACCATTGATTGTATGTGCATTGCATGCCTTGTGGTTTGAAATATACATGGGGCATAAAACAGTCCGTCAAAATCAGATTTTAACAGGCTAGGCATACTGTTTTAAGTAACTGATGATAACTCATTTTGGGTGGGCCTCCTCAATATATGTTTACTCATATATGTCTGTATTATAATGCTATTCATTGACATTCCTAATTTTATTTTATGTCTTTTTCTGAATGATGAAATTATATGTGTACAATGTTCACTTGGAAAAAAAAACCTGGTACCATATTTGCCAGACACTAAAATCGATGGTCACCCAACGGACTACCGTTATAAATTGTTTAGTCACCCTTAACCAATAAAGGTTACTTAACATACAGGAAACAAAACAGATGTCTTTAATCATTCAACTGTTGGGTTTGTTTTTTGTTTTTATTTTTTTTAGACAATCTAAGTTTGCCACAGAAACATCATACATTGCTGTAAAACAACCAAATACCTGTAATCACACACCTGGTTGTTTTACTGTAGACACAGAGCTCAACCTGTACATTGCCAAATTAGCTAACTGCTAATTTTTATACAAAATGTCTACACAATTTAGTCTTTGGCTAATAAAATATTCCTCATATTCACCACATTTTTAACATTTCAAGAAAATATTCTATATTTTTGAAAATTGGCTAAAGCAAAATTTGTTGTAGTGTCCGACAAACTAGATCTTAGCTACAAATAGCATACACAAAATACTCTTATGACTGCCTTGTGTTGAGCTACATGTATGGTTGTGCTGTTCAGTCTGTAAGATACTTTGTTTGGCTGTAGACAAACTAAGTTTGACACATAAATATTCTGTTTTGATGATTAAAAAAAATGAAGCACACATTTCTAAAATGTTCAATCAACGACAATCGATCGGTGAAAATGTGGTTGGAGACTATTTTAATACGTTTTTGTTCCATTTCAATTCAGAAAATGACGTAATTCATAATTTATAAACATTTCAAACATTCGAGTCAATAAAATTGTGGAAAAATTATTTTAAACAGACTTTAACACCCCACCAAAAACACACCAAAAAAACCCCCAACATGTTTTATTATTATTTTAAAATATCTCAATTTGTAAGTGAGATACATTACTTGGACTATTTTCAGGGGACAGGAACTTACTTTCTTACAAGTGCAACCGAATGCAAACAAGTTGTAATTACAGGTTTACAACTCGGAAATATTACTTTCCAAGAACAACAGTCTAAAATGGCAATTCCCAAAGAGAATGTATGCAAGGCATCATCTGAAATTATATTGTAAGTTTTGGAAAAAACCAAAAAAAAACAGAAACACTGACCAGACAATTAAAAATCTGGTATTGTCGATAAATCTAGACAACTTGAATCTCTGATATACAGTGTTGTAAGCAGACTGGTAAACTCTCGCCTGTTTGTTGTTATGTTATCATTGGGCCCATACTGATACCTGTAATCTTTTACTTGTTTGTTGTACTATATACCTGTAATCACTCACATGTTTCTTGTACTATCTACCTGTAATCTCTCACCTGTTTCTTGTACTATCTACCTGTAATCTCTCACCTGTTTGTTGTACTGTATACCTGTAATCTCTCACCTGTTTGTTCTACTGTATACCTGTAATCTCTAACCTGTTTGTTGTACTGTATACCCGTAATCTCTCACCTGTTTGTTCTACTGTATACCTGTAATCTCTCACTTGTTTGCTGTACTGTATACTTGTACTCTCACCTGTTTGTTGTACTGTATACCTGCAATCTCTCACCTGTTTGTTGTACTATATACCTGTAATCTCTCACCTGTTTGTACTATATACCTGTAATCTCTCACCTGTTTGTTGTACTGTATACCTGTAATCTCTCACCTGTTTGTTCTACTATATACCTGTAATCTCTCACCTGTTTCTTGTACTATCTACCTATAATCTCTCACCTGTTTGTTGTACTGTATACCTGTAATCTCTCACCTGTTTGTTCTACTGTATACCTGTAATCTCTAACCTGTTTGTTCTACTGTATACCTGCAATCTCTCACCTGTTTGTTGTACTGTATACCTGTAATCTATCACCTGTTTAGTGACTGGCCTCAGTGGCGTTGTGGTTAGGCCATTGGTCTACAGGCTGGTAAGTTCGGATCTCAATCGAGGCATGGGATTTTTAATTCAGATACTGACGCCAAGGCTCAATAGGTAGGTTTAAACCACTTGCACTGACCTGTGATCCATAGCTGGTTCGACAAAGGCCATGGTTTGTGCTATCCTGCCTGTGAGAAGTGCAAATAAAAGATCCCTTGTTGCCTGTCATAAAAGAGTAGCCTATGTGGCGACAGCTGATTTCCTCTAAAAAAAACTGTCAGAATGACCATATGTTTGACATCCAATAGCCGATGATAAGATAAAAAAAACAAATCAATGTGCTCCAGTGGCATCGTTAAATAAAACAAACTTTACTTTTTTTTACTATCACCTGTTTGTCGTACTGTATATCTAATCTCTCACACATTTGTTGTACTGTAGTCATTTAACCCATACTGATACCTGTAATCTCTCACCTGTTTGTTGTACTGTATGTACCTGTAATCTGTCACCTGTTTGTTGTACTGTATACTTGTAATCTGTCACCTGTTTGTTGTACCGTATACCTGTAATCTCTCACCTGTTTGTTGTACTGTATACTTGTAATCTCTCACCTGTTTGTTGTACTGTATACCTGTAATCTGTCACCAGTTTGCCATACTGTATACCTGTAATCTGTCACCTGTTTGTTGTACTGTTTAACTGTAAACTCTTTCACCTGTTTGTTGTACTATATACCTGTAATCTCTCACCTGTTGTTCTATATACCTGTACTCTGTCACCTGTTCCTTGTACTACATACCTGTAATCTCTCACCTGTTTGTTCTACTGTATACCTGTAATTTCTCATCTGTTTGTTGTACTGTATACCTGTAATCTGTCACCTGTTTGTTATACTGTATACCTGTAATCTGTCACCCGTTTGTTATACTGTGTACCTGTAATCTCTCACCTGTTTGTTGTACTGTATACCTGTAATCTCTCACCCGTTTGTTGTACTGTATACCTATATTCTCTCACCTGTTTGTTCTACTGTATACCTGTGATCTCTCACCCGTTTGTTGTACTGTATACCTGTAATCTCTCACCTGTTTGTTGTACTGTATACCCATAATCTATCACCTGTTTGTTGTACTGTGTACCTGTAATTTCTCACCATTTGTTGTACTGTATATCTGTAATCTCTCACCTGTTTGTTGTACTGTATATCTGTAATCTCTCACCTGTCTGTTGTACTGTGTATGTGTAATTTCTCACCCATTTGTTGTACTGTACACCTGTAAATGTAATCTCTCACTTATTATACTGTATACCTGTAAATGTAATCTCTCACCTGTTATACTGTATACCTGTAAATGTAATCTCTCACCTGTTATACTGTATACCTGTAATCTCTCACCTGTTATACTGTATACCTGTAATCTCTCACCTGTTATACTGTATACCTGTAATCTCTCACCTGTTATACTGTATACCTGTAATCTCTCACCTGTTGGTTTAGCAGCAGACATGGTGGAAGTACACACTAAAAGAGAAAAAATAATAAACAACTAAATAATATGCACTATATTACAAAACATTTTAGTTGTGAACTACAGTAAATACACACAAAAAAGAAGATATAAAATATGTTATCATTTAAACAGCAAACACAAAACGCTAAAGAAATACATTTTATCATTCTGGACAGTTAGTTTGAAAGAGCAAACACAAAACACTAAAGACATAAATTCAATGTATGTTATTATTTTGAACTGTGAACCGTAAACAGCAAATACAACACTAAAGATATAAATATATAATTTTGAAGTGTGAACTGTAAAACAGCAAATACAATATACTAAATATGTTTAAGTATGTGGTATTTGTTTTAGTTAGGATTTGTATTTAATGTTTTATTTGCTATCAGCTTTTGTAATTAATGTAATTTTTTATTTACAGGTTACCTGCTGTCGGCTTATTGTGTAACTAATGTTTTATTTTATCCGTAGCCAGGTTATGTCAAACAATAGGCTGGTAACTTGTAACTGTGGTAATCGTTTCTTTCAGCTTACACTATACCAACACACGTTACTTGCCTTGCATGTTAACTATTGTTCTCAAACTCCTCTCCCAAGCTCATCAGGGAATAAACGTGCACCAGGAGCAGCCAGCGGCGGTCCCTTCTGTGTCGTTGCCCCCAGCCCGACCGGACAAGCCAGCCAAGCCAGCTGAGGAAACCCAGTAAGCGAAGTCTGACGAGTCGACACCAGGAGAGAGGAGCTGAACATTGCCACGTGCGAGACTCAACGGCCGGTGTCTCCCCATTCCTGCACCTTTATGTTCGACTCCGTCAAGACCCCCACCCACGGGGAATTCCGTTGAGACGAACAAGGAAGTTGGTGTTTCGAAACGGAATGCTGTCACTCCCCCAAGTGACCAGCCAGCCAAGGCATGGCCTTCAGCCTCTGGCCGAAGCAGGGACTTTGCCACATGGAGTCAGCAAGATCAAGAGGCAGTACTCTAAGTACTTAGTTGGTGATACACCACACGTAGGCTCACTGCCGGGAGGTATCCAAGAGGGAAGTTTCAAGCGCTTCCCCAACAGCAGTGAGGTGGCCATCCACGATACGGACTTACGAGACGGGACGCTCTGCCTAGTGGTGACGATGCGCCGGGAGAGTCTGTACAGACAAGGAATCCTTTTCAGGGAACACCGTCCACAGAGTACTCAAGATCATCGCCGGCGTCCATTACGTTGAGCTAGCAAAAACCCTGCTAGGTCACAGGTGAAGGTAACTTGTGCCACACTTCAACGGCAAGCAGTTCGTTTCGTCTCCATAGACGCCAACCTCCTGAATAACAAAACGGCCTTAACGAGGCCACTCACGTGGACATATCGATTGGACTTTAAACTTTTAGATCTGCGTTCAAAATTTCAAGTAGAAATTACATCCTTTTTTTAATTTTATTAAATAGTCCGAACCTCTCTTCTTTCTCTCATTTAATTTTGGACTGTCCTTCTAAAATGCTCCAAATTATATAATTTTTCAGCCTGTAACTTTAGCTTGTAACTTTTTTCTTTTTTTTAAAATTTATTCTATTAACTTTTTTATTAATTGCTATTTTCAAAATTCTGCCCATTTTCAACTCTAACCCTCTCCACCCCCTCCCCCCCCCCCTCCATCCTGAGTCAGGCCACCGATCTTATCGGAGGTCGGACTTGGGATGGGCGTGTTTTTAACCCTAGTGGTACATGTATATGGGCACATTAAACTAGTTCTCATCATCATATTCTTAAGCATTTCTCCTGCTAACATTATATTGTCAGGCCAGTTTTCATTTTTACGGTGGAACTGAAAGTATTATTTTGAAGTGGAAATTATCTAAAAGGTTAGTCTGGATTTTGTTTTATTTAACATATGTATGTTTTGTAGACATGCATTGTTATAGTTAACACCATTAGAAAGTACTGTGGCTAGTTACTGTTTAATTACTTTATGAATATATAAAGTAATGAGTATTTATATTGGGTATATAGATTAAATAACATTGGATAAATATTTGTTCAAGATACCTGGCTTAAAGAAAACCTACAATCTGAATGTCATGTTAATTGTGTATGTGTATTTGTATGTGTTTTAGTTCATCGTGTTTAACAATATGTGATGTATTAACTGTGTCAATAGTTTCTTTTATATGTCTTGGAATTTGAATTGTAGATTGTCCTGTTCTCTCTGTGCTGGATAATCCAGTTTATCTTACATCCAGGTGTCATCTACCTGTTATGTGTTTTTATATGTTGTCAATTAGTTTGTCATGTATAACTGTGATATATGACTAGCTGTATTTGTCATGTTTATCAAGTATATTTATTACATCTACTTGCTTTATGTTATCAAATGTTTTTATAGTTTGGCATTAAATACTCAGGATTTAAAGCAGGACAATTCAATTTACATTTTTATGATGAAATGAATGTGATTAAGGATATACATTTGCTTAAACTGTGATGTAAACGTTATATGTACATACGTAAATTATTTTATACTTTGATTCTATATGCATTCTATGATGTGATATTTATTGTTGTTTTATTGTTCTTGTAGTGTGTTTTTCCTCGTCTTCATTTTGTGTGACATTGAATAAATTGTCTGAACCCACCCGTAGCTGTTACGTTTTCATTCCTGTGTTCTGGAAAAGTGCAAAAGTCTGATACTGCTACAAATATGTGATCATTTTGAACAGTGAACTGTAAAACAGTAAATACAAAACACTAAATATGTAAAATACTGCTAGATACATCTTAACAATATGATTAAAGTATTGGACAGGGAGGGTTTAGTATTCATCTAAACAGTCTTTTATTATTACAGTATTTCACGTCGAAGTGGTTTTTCTTTTTTTTCCCCTCTACATTCATGTGGGTTTTTTTTCTTCATTAATTAAGTTCATATTTCATTTCAATTTATTTGCATGCATATATCCAATTAAGGTTCAAGTAGGTTGTCCTTGGCACACACCTCAGCTGGGCTGTCTAAGACAGTGGGTTAGTGGTTAGTAAGAGACACTTTGAGTGTGAGCCTGTATTGGGCTGCGGACCCGGTACCTACCAGCCTTATGTTCTATGGCTTAACCATGACACCAGGTTCATATAGTGCATTGGGGTTTTTCAGTCATTAGGTTCACAGTGATTTGTTTTCTTCAGTCATTAGGTTCACAGTGCTTTGATTTTTTCAGTCCTTAGGCTCACAGTGCTTTGTTTTCTTCAGTCATTAGGTTCACAGTGCTTTGATTTTTTCAGTCATTAGGTTCACAGTGCTTTGTTTTCTTCAGTCATTAGGTTCACAGGTTTTTTTTCTTTTTTTTCAGTCATTAGGATCACAGTGCTTTGATTTTTTCAGTCATTAGGTTCAAAGTGCTTGGATTTTTTTCAATATTCACATCGAGTCTTTTTTCAGTATTCATGCTGACAGCGTTGTTTGTGTTTTTCAATATTCACATCTACAGCATTTGACAGCAGGTTGTATTTTGTTTTGTTTTGTCAATATTTGTGTTGAAAATGTTGGTTGTTTTTTCAGTATTCATTTTGTAAGTGTTTGAAAGTTTTTTGCCGTTTTAAAATAGGTACCAAATTACCAAATGTGGTGCTGCTAGTTATGACGGAAGAACTTACTAATATATATAAGTATACCTTTATTGTTTAATACATTATAAATTTGGGATATTACACGTCCACATGTACAATATCTGGAGTGGGGTAACGGACAATGTCTTGAGTAGTAGAGACAATCTTGGGAGGGGAGAAGCCATATTTATATATAAGGTCTATATTTTATATATATTAGTCAAACCTGTATATAACAGTCACCCAAGGGACCTGACAAAAATGGCCATTATAGAGAGGTGACCCTTGTATACAAGTTCAAAATTAGAACCCATATATTAAAGAATATCACAACTGTCATAAAAAAGATGTCACATTTTTAAACCATTCCCAACCTAGCTTGTTTATGTCATCATTGCCTGTTGCTTTCTTCTGCCTTTTTCTTTCGGCTGAAACATTACTGTCAAAATCGGCCAGAACACCAGCTTTCCTTTTAAAAATAGAATTCATCTGAAAACATCCTACACCAAAATGGTCGATGATCTTTCGCTCACATTAATTGCCTTTCTCAGATTTGTTAATAACGTCGATTCTCTGTTCTAACGTTAAAGCAATGTAATTTTTTGCTGGCATTTTGCATACAATTGTATTCTTTGATATATTTCACAAACGCTAACATTGACTTGCAGAAGATATTTTGTGTAATTGAAGGTTACTACCCATGTGGCACGTTTGACTCAATTGTTTCTTTCATGTCACCGCTAATCATTCAGTGGAGTGTGACCGTTGATTACAGCTGACTAAGATCAGGGAATAATTTGTTGGGGTTCGCATCACAGTTTGCTAGTCATTCTAGCTCACTTGCGAACCAATTTTGCACTATGGATCGCTGCTACTGCGAACCAAATAATCTAATTGTTTTTGCGGTAGTAGCAAAATTACCATCATGCTTGAATAATTCAATGTTAGAATGTCACATTCAGTATTCAATCAAAATTTCAATGACGTCACATTTATTCAGCAATTTACTTTCATGCAACAGTAATTATAAGAGGTCGACTGACATTGGTCGACTGTTTAAATGTATACACAGTAAGAAGGCATGGACATAAATGAACACAACTGGTGATTGGTTGAATAAATTATGTAACTGTAAGCAGTCTTGTTTCTGACGTTTTTGAGTTCGAACCTACTGTCAAAGATAACTAATTTATACCCGCTTATGTCTGCTACGTTTCTGTGAAGTGAGACTCATGCAAAAGTTGACAACTGTAGTTGGCACATATTCTTTGATCTCCAATGAAGTCTTAGACGACCAAATACACAGCAAAACACTATTCACATATCAACGCACGTCATCGAAGCGACCAATTAACTATTTAAATAATCATTTTATGGCTTAGTTTTTATTGTTTATGATACAACTTGGTTGTAACAAAGAGTCCACTTCAAGAGATTATTGTTGTGCATACTGTGGTTAACATTTAGTTACTCACGGAAATGGGTATAATTCTGGTAAATTTCGTATTTGAAACACTAGTGAGTTTAAAATAATTATTACTTAAAATAAACCATGTAATTTTGTCATTACCAGTAGGTACTTTTAAAAAAAACACAAATAAATAATGATTTAAAGTACCTACATGTACTCTATAAGCACTGACCTATGAACGGAATACCGTAAAAATGTATTAATTAATGTTCAGACGTTTTGTGATTTAAAACATTTTATATATATATATTGAAATAATAGATGTGGATAATACTGGTATTTAAACATTACTGTCTCTTTTTCTTGATAGTTTTAGGTAGAGGAGTGATTTGTTTTTTTTGTTTTTTTACATTTTAAACATCTGGATAATATATAATAAACATAAAATTTTATTTATTTATATGTAACAACACCCCAGTACACTGTTTATTTATTGATTGTTTATTTGTAAGTGAATTGCAAGTTTTTTGTTGTTGTTTTTTTGTTAAATACTTTGATGGATTATTATTCTATCAGGGTTTTAAATTTCATTAATTTGAGCACAACTGTTTTTTTGTGTGTGTTCTGAGCACTCTTGGTCTTGTTAGTATAGTAATGTTAACAGCTGGTAAAGATGTTGCTGAAATCCTTTTCAATTTATATCAGTCAAATTAAGCTTAATATTTTAGGGGTATTGAGATAAACAAAATATATTTTTGAGGTGAGCATATAACATTGTTTATACTCAATTTGGGCCTGCTTGTTTTGGGATTATATATTTTGGACCTTTCACCTTGACTATGGTGCAATCACAAAGTCCCATCTATATAAAGTTATATAATTCTGAATCTTTTTTTTTTTAACGACGCACTCAACACATTAGAATACGGTTATATCGGCGTCGGACACATGGTTATGTCGAGAAAAAACCCTAGTGGTTAGCTGACGGGGATCGATCGGAGACCGACCGCGCATCAGGCGGGCACTGTACCACTGGGCTATGCTGCCCGCCCAATTCTGAATCATGACCAAAAACAACTGAAACCCACAAAAACATTTACACAATGTGGTTAGATATGTATTATGGTTATGGAGTGTTTTGCTGTAAGATCCAGCATTAAGACACATATGTATGCACACCTGCACACACACACACACACACACACTCAAACGAAAATCTGCATACTACAATATTTTCTTATTTTTTTATTTTAACAATTTTAGCATCCATGTAATATATCTAGATTAGGTGAGACATAACAATCACTGAATAAACAGTTTTCTGGGGTGCTGTTAAAAAATATTTTCCAAGTAATATATTCAGACTCCTGAAAACATGTAAAATAGTCCTGGAAAATGAACCAAAATGTTGCTTAAAAGTCCTGGAAAATAAAAATGTTTTAAGTAAAACTTGGAATTAATACCGGTAATTGACCTTCTGTGTTCTAAAAATAACTTGTCAATGGTAAACGTGTGGGTTCGCGAAATTGACCCACGGGAGAAGTGAATATGTTATGAAAAGGAAAATGAGTTTCAATCTTTTCCATTTTCCAGTATGCACATATTTGTAATATGTGCTTCAGAGTCCATTTAAAAAATAACCTGAATTTGCTGTTTCCTTTCAATAAATGCTTTAAAAGTTGAAGAACAATTTGTCCTCTAATACTTAGCATGTACATCAAAACTGATAACACTGGAACCCTTAATCAAGGTACACAAATCATTATATTAAGGTACATATCAAATGATGATTTATTCACACTCAGCAGTATATCGTATTGCTTAGAATACATCATGAAGACATGTAGATCACAAAATATCTTGGGCTCTGAAGGGATTCACTGTGCTGTGCATAACTTACTGTACATGCATGAGCCTATGTGGAAACTGCTAATTAAATTTACAACTGTGCTAATCAAATCACAAAATGATTAGCAGCAACTGCTAACCATTTCTTTCTGTACAAATTATTCCTTGGATCAGGAGTTGATGAAATAATCCAAACACGGGGTATCTGCAATGACCGCCACCTGCAGCAATTCATGTTTATTTACCAATCATGTCTGGCGAGAAACAACGAAACACCTAACATAATACCCCATTTGTTTAATTTCTCGAGACTCAATAGAGTGACCATACATACAGATGACATTATGTACAGCCAATGGGAAGTCGTCTACTATTCAGTGAGGATGCTGAGAACCAATCGAATTAGACCACCAGTAACTGCGTGTCACGGAAGTTACTGAGTGTCCGTTTGTTTTTCATTTACGATCAGAGAACTACAATGGAACTTTACTTTGACAGAATATAAACCCAAAACCATAGACATGGCCATATAAACACATTTAATTTATAATTTTTAAGATGACTGAAAAAGTAAAGACATAACCAGGGTCAAAACATAAACCAAAAACATCATCTTGTGACCGTTATAGCAGGTTCAACCTGTGAGTTTGGGTGGAAAATAGTGACCGCTGGCCGCTTATGACAGGTGACCGTTATATACAGGTCAAATAAGGAAGGAAATGCATTGGGAGGGATTTATTGTGGTCGTTATAGACAGGTGACCGTTAAGTACAAGTGACCGTGTATATATATATATACACATACACACACACACATGTATGTTTGTTTCTGGGTGTTTTTATTTATTTACTCTGTTATGAATCAATGTAACTTGTTGGTTGTGGCACATTTGTAGATTTTTTTCTGTTCAAGTTAAAGGACCTGCAATAAAATTAATGGTCATCTGCCACATCAGATATTTGTTTTTCTTTCTGAAAACACTGTTTCACACTGACAATAATATTGCATTTAACCATCTCATTCATACATTTTTCTTGAATATGCTACATAAGTGCATCTATACAAGAGGTAATTCAACCCTGGTTAAAAGCAACTTCAGTTAAATATGTGTATCTAGCAGC
Organism: Dracogyra subfuscus; assembly: GCA_016106625.1. Taxonomy (NCBI): domain Eukaryota; kingdom Metazoa; phylum Mollusca; class Gastropoda; order Neomphalida; family Peltospiridae; genus Dracogyra; species Dracogyra subfuscus. The sequence continues at coordinate 15,768 of JAECMU010136077.1, forward strand.
AGGCATATTGATACAGATCAGTTTACTAAGTCATGATAATTGCCTCTATCTCCTTTCTCCACCTGTATCTTATGAAAAATTAGTTTTGTACATATTACTTAAATTTTAACTGCAATAACAATTCCAATACAGCCCAAGACTGAAC
>JAECMU010136085.1:0-11876 GCA_016106625.1 Dracogyra subfuscus
GGGAGGCCTCCTGCAGAAAAAAGTGTGTCATGTTTAGGGTTAGTGTTAACAAAATCATACAATAATGATGACAGTCATTCATTTTGTCAAAATCTGCATAAAACATGGGAATGAGGCCATACCCGTTTTACCCTCTGGCAGAAACCCTGGGTGCTGGATTTTTAATTTTCATTCATTCTTTAACACAGTAGACGTACTCACCAATTTCTACAGAGCCAGATTTATTGTTGAGACTGTTGAGATTTTCTTTCTTTAACCCAGTAAAGATACTCACCAATTTCAACACAGCCAGATTTGTTGTTGACACTGTTGAGATTTTGTTTCTTTAACCCAGTAGAGGTACTCACCAATTTCTACAGAGCCAGATTTGTTGCTGACACTGGTGAGATTTTCTTTCTTTAACCCAGTAAAGATACTCACCAATTTCTACAGAGCCAGATTTGTTGTTGACACTGTTGAGATTTTCTTTCTTTAACCCAGTAAAGATACTCACCAATTTCTACAGAGCCAGATTTGTTGTTGACACTGTTGAGATTTTGTTTCTTTAACCCAGTAAAGATACTCACCAATTTCTACACAGCCAGATTTGTTGTTGACACTGTTGAGATTTTGTTTCTTTAACCCAGTAGAGGTACTCACCAATTTCTACAGAGCCAGATTTGTTGTTGACACTGTTGAGATTTTGTTTCTTTAACTCAGTAGAGGTACTCACCAATTTCTACAGAACCAGATTTGTTGCTGACACTGGTGCTGGAAGGAATGCGGATTCTCTCGGTGTCCCTACCTCGCTTGGGCAGTGTTGAGTGGATGTGCGTGTTGAACAGACACGGACCGATGGGAGATGCTCTGTCGTACATTATGTACTCGTCACTCAGCGTCGTACTGCTCTGTGAACACAAAGGAAAAGAAGGTAATTTTCCAGCACCCCAGTAAAATCTATTATGTATTGAGGCTATTTTAACACAAGGGACATAATGTTATTTGTCAGGGCCACTGTTTATTGAGATCATTTTGTCCCATGTCTTGGAAGTGCTGTATCTATACCTCACAATGATGATAGATTATTTTTTTACCCATTTAATTACAACAAAACATAAACTAAGGGTTGTTTATTCTTGACTATTTACAAACTTATTTAATCAAAGTCATTACTCAATGACAAAATATTTTACAATTTGAGCATAAACGTAAAGTTAAAAATATTAATTTCTTAAATACATTTGTTAAACGATTTAACATGAAATGACAAATAAATAATACAAAACAATTCTGAAAAACACATGATATTACTCAGTTATTGCAAAACTTGAATAACGATGTCCGGCATATTTAGAATTTAGTCAAGTGAACAAGAACTAATTTAACAAAATTCTGAAAAACATAAGAACTTTATGATGTCAGTCAGTCTTCTCCATGAGTAAAATCAAGGCGAGCTGTAGATCACCCTCTTTATTGAGCCAGGCGAGCAATCGCTCTCCTTATTAAATATGTTTGTACAAATGTGCCATGTATTACTATATAACGTTACGTTATCGATCGCTATTGCGCGTACATTTCTGTGACCTTTGTTCACAGTCTGATTTTCATACGTAGTTCAGGTGAATAATTACTTGCGAGTATTTTTTGCTAACTTCAATTTAATTTTTTTTAAATCAACTAAAATTTAAGGCGATCGTCTTAAACATTTGAGGCATGTGCGGAGGCGAGCACGAGCGATCGCTCACCTTTCATGGCGAAGACTGTCAGTCATCATAAAGCATGAGTTATGGTGTCAGTAGCAATACCTGGTCAGCTAGAAATCATCTAGCTTGAGGGCTAGTCAGGATAGCAAAAGCTACCTACCTACTAGCAAAATTATTTTATAGTACTTGAGCAGGGTTTGAACTTACTGGTCGCCTAATCGCCTCTGGCGACTGAAAGCGACGACGGGCGACTGAAATCCCACAGTAAGTTTGCCCACCTGGCGACCGTTTTTTTTTTTTTTTTTTTTTTAAATCAATAATTAATAAATAAATAAAAGTACAGCTATGTAGCCTACTTTGCATCATGAAAAATGTGTAGGTCTGCTTTTACATATAAACATATGCCCAATATAAGAATAGGTGTAAGGTAAGTTCAGGGACATGTAAAATTGGGCACAATGAATGAATGAATGTTTAACACCCCAGCACGAAAAATACATCGGCTATTGGGTGTCACACTAAAATTGGGCACAAATTCATGTTGACAAGATTCAGTTCTGGTTATGTGTACCTGTCATACATCGTGTATTCATGAACATTATATTTCAGATGGGTTTTTTAAAAATTATTATTATTTCACTGAGATGAGGTGGGAAGAGGAAAGGGTTGTGTCGGTTATACCAGTGCTCAATGTTTGGTGAACGCAAGCATCTTTGTTTGTTGGAAATGATATAATCGTGAATTATATAATCCTATTATCTAATTTAATATGAAATGCTAATCGATTTCTCATACCTAACACGTGCATAACTTGTGTCCTAACATGTGCACAGTTCATGTTTTCTCTTATTATTGCAATATTGGTTTTTTTGGTTTATTTAGAAAATATTATTCGGGCATGTGAAAACAGAACCGGGCAAGTGAAAGTACTGTCACCACATGCCCGGATGGCAACTAAAAAAAAACAAAGTTTAGCGCAGACACTGCTTGAGTTAGGTACACTCAATAATTAATTTAATTTTTGTGCTGGTGTATCATTAGACATTCATTCACTGTTTGAGTACCCACATATTGAGAGACTAGGAGATCTGTACAGATCAGAAACACACGGGCAGGCTGTAGGGCATGCTCATGACTTAAGAGTACTTACATGTTGAGACAGACTAGGAGATCCATACCGATCAGACACACATGAGTAGGGCGGTCGTTCGAGGTCGATGTCGGAGATGACAGACGCGGGCAGGCTGTAGGGCATGCTCATGACTTGTTGACTAGACACAAAGCCTGGACTGTACGGGTTCAGACCGGCCGGGGGGAGGTAGTGCCCCGAACGACTGTGCATGTTCTGGGGCTGAGGGCTAAAAACACAAAGGTACAGTTACATATTACAGTCAAAGCCAATCCATTCATTCTTTCTGAGCATGTTCTCAGGTTAAGGGCTACTGTCACAAACAAATGTACACACATTACATTCAAATCCAATCCGTTCATTGAACATTGGAGAGACAATATCTGAAAATACCATTAATACAATAAAATATTTCATCATTCGTTTGGAAATCATAAGACTGTCATTTAAAATATCATTAATACTAAATTTCTTTCAGATTGTGAAAAATAATGGGTCAAACATTATTATTGGGAAAAAAAAACAATATCAGTTGTACGACATTTGAGCACATTTTAAACTATAGCTCTTTGGTGTAGTTATTGGGATATCTGGTCACGAAAGAGTGGAAACGTGTTGCCACTTCAAAGGCTACTCCAGAAGGAGCAGGAGATCTTTTGTCTACACTTTTCCAATAAAAATAAAAAGAAGTATATAACACAGACTTTGAATAAATCAGTGATAAGATATCAGTCAATAAATCGTACAACCCAGACAAGGACTCTACTACATTTCACCCTTTACAAAGAGTAACATATATACATCAAGTAAAGTAAAATGCTAATAATCATACAAATTACATTACACACCTGACTGAATGGTTGTGGTGTGACGACCGACTCCCAATGTTGCTCCCAATAGAACTCGAAGGAGACGACATCCGATTTTCATTTAAGTTCAAAGGCAAAGCAAAACGATTATCTGGCGACATAAAGTTTAAAGACTCTGGGACTTGAAGAGAAGACGGACGAAAGTTTAACATCTGCTGTTTTTCTGAACTATGAGAACTTGGAGATGAAGCTAGCACAAAAGCGGATCGCCGATTGTGAATGTCTGACTTGTGATGGGTAGCGGAGGTTGGGCGCCGATGCTTCACCGATTTCTCAATTGCTCTCGAAGACGAGCTGGTCACCAAAGGAGGCGGTGCGTAACTCGCCGGCGAATGTATCTGATACTGATCGCCATGGGAGGTCTGACTGTGGGAGAACTGAGACACACTGTGTCTGGGTTGCTGCGTGCCCTTCACAACACCCACTGGAATGTTTAGCGGCGATTCCTTCGCATTGGCCACAAACACAGAGTTCTGAGGTGAGGAACACGAGCTGTTGTACTTAACACTGGAGTCTGAGTTCTGAGATATGTGTTTCACCTGCGGAGATTTATCATGGTCATGATGCAGGAACAGATTCGTGGGAGGGTCGAAGAATGGCGACGACTTTATTGAAGGTCTTTCTTTAATCCGGTGCTGCGACGGCCGCATTATCACAGTAGCGGGTCCCGAGAACGTCGTCAGTTGCTGGTTCCGAGATTTGGGCCACGTCCCACTGTTGCTTTCCTGTTCCAGTTCGCGCTTACGTCCCTTGGACGATCGGCTTTCTTTACTATTATCGTCTCGCTTTAACACAGCATCAAATTCAGCAATCACATTTTCCGTCTTTTCATTCGACAATGCTGTCCGAGATGCACACGAGTTATTAGTCTTGCTGCCACTGTTTACCACTGGTGTGGGAAAGTATTCCAGGTTGCGCTCCTGACTCTTAGGCCGGGGACGAAAAATCTTCTCCACTTTCTCTATGGCTCTGTCCAACACGTGGACACTGTGCCGCGCTTTCTCCATGTCGTGATGCACAGGATGTCGGCCACCTCCCTTTCTCGGACTCGGTCCCGGGCTGTCCAAACTATCCGTCTGCGAGCCGTGGCTTCTCAGATTCTTGTTGCTCCCAGCAACGCCGCTGTTACTGCTGTCCATGGAAGTGTCCCACATGGCGGCACGCTGAGGAATGGTGTCTGATTTACTCATCCCCGACAGGACGCGAGGCTGATCTGACAAAGGCGACATGGACGACTGGTTGGTCGGCGTTGGCGATGAACCGGCCGAATTCATGGGTGAAGCTTGGCGCCATATGTCAAGGTGTATCGGGTTGCTGCTCTTTTCTAGAGTCTTCATTGCTTCGTAAGCAGACATACCGTCAGTGGGTTTTTCATTAATCTAAATGTACAAGGAATGTAAATTATTGGATTTTAATAACCATGTTAAATAGTATAAATGAAATTTTATCATATCATAGGTAGGGTATCCAATAAAGCAATGTTATGTGATATTTTTCAAGTAATATAGTTTCAAAATTTGATAACTTTGCAAATTAGATGCAAATTAATCGGGTCACAGGACTACTACAGTTATTGACATATCAGCAAAGAGCTAGTAAACAAATAAACATGGCTTGATAATATTCTATTGGCAATGCTTCTAAAATTACGAATGCATTCAGTCTTCAAACAAAAATATGTCAACAGTAATTTTTGGTTGAAAGTTGCCCAACATTCTGAAATGGAAATGTTCTGCACTATTCATGATAATGCTGGGATATGCAAAATGATGTTATTCCAGTATTAACATAATTTTCATTCAAAAAGACTCTGTGTCATTTACTGATGTCAGTGGTCTTATTTACATATTGCTGAAACGAATGAAAGTACCTCATGCAACAAATATTCAGTGTCAGTCTGAACTACCCAAAAGTATTACACACAATCCTAGTTTGTCTTATCTCAAAATAATTAAATTTCTGTTACATTCATTACAAAGTAACGTCATCCCATTGGTCCAAACGTAGCAATGGGAGTTTGTTAGTTTGTAAAAATTATGTTGTTAGGGAACATCATATGTGATGACGTCATTATACATGGGCAAGTTGTCTTAATGAGTGTTATTATTTATGAATAAAAAATTATTAAAAATAAAGTACGACGTTTAGGCTTATTATTAACATGTATGATTCAAATTTAATTATAAGTATTGTTTGTTATTTCTTTTACATTCATCTGGGTATGAACCAAAAAAATCAGCCACAAATTTACTTGACAACGGCTTTGCCAATTCACACAGTTTGCGCATGACTTTGTTTTTGTTCACACCCTGATGAATGTAAAAGAACAAACAATGCTTAAACATACATGACTGGTTTTTTAATCGTACTATTCAGATTATATTTAGCCCTGATGAAAACACCCACCTTGACAATGCGGTCTCCAACACTCAGCATAATTCCATCCTTGGCTATCATACCTCCAGGACTGATGCGAGCAATGAACAAACCTTGCTCAATACTAATTCCAGGATCTGAAAAATAGTTCATCTTTGATGTTTAGCTTCTTAGGTGCTTATGTTCTTACACAAAAGGCAAATGTTTTGCTGAATCTATGTTACATACACAATGTCAACAGGAAGTAAGGCAGAGGAGAAACACAGAGTTTTTATCCTGCAATAATTATACAATTATCAGTTAACATGTTAACAACATTTCCTGTCCCAATCTCATCCTGCTTGTATATTATGATTCAGTTGGAAGATTTTTTCCCACAAGCAAAAATAGTACCATTTCTTTAGGATAAAATATAGTACAGGTGGATTTTAGCGTATCAATAAGTTTTAAATGTAAATAATATATTTTATGTAAGTAATATTTTATTTCAGGCTGTTTGTACTAAAAGGTGACTTAATAGTTAAATGACCAAATATACTTTAAGTAATGAATGATTTGTTTTCAAGTTATTTAAACTAGTGTCTGTTCAAGATTGTATGTAACTGTATACCCATTGTATATCAGTACAGGTAATATGAACTGAGATTGAAGTTCAAGTCTCCCCCCCCACCCCAACCCCGCTGTCATTCCACACAGTGTAACATACAACAGCACAGTGTGTTCACCTATTGCCTTATTGTAGTCTTTATATTGGCTTTCAGTAACCGTGTGTCACCTCACCACTAAATGAAATGAACTGAATGAATTTGACAGTTGGGAAAATAGCTAGCAAACAGTTAAGTTGAGAGTGGAAATTCTTATTAACAGGTTAGAAATAAAACTTAATACATATAATTTTATTTTAACTAACTTAGTGGTATGATTGTTTTAATAGAAGATATTATATGGTATTTTGGTATTCGTTATTTGTATAGCCAGAGTAATATTGTGTGTGTGTGTGTATATATATATATATATATATATTATCCAATTTAATGGTTTTGTAGGAGATATCGCTGGCACCATAATTTGCTATCTCTCCTTGGACTAGTAGAGATATCACTTCTTTTGTTATGCCACTGTGTATGTTTCAGCACTAAACCTAGTTAACGAGTCTACTGTTGCCAAATATAGTGACATTCAAAGCACATTACTGACATTGTTTACAATTGTTGCAGATGAAAAGGATGATAAAAAGAATACCCCTCGTGGTTTTTTTAATATTATAATTTATCAACACTCATTGATAAAAGTATAAAAATCTTGGGATTTCTACTCGTACCGATAAACTATGATATCACACTGGGAGTATCCTCTATATATGATCTGGTAACTTAGCTGGTATTCATATTGTAACTTTTCCCATTTCATTTATAATTGAAATATGTGGATATTTTAAATATATAACTATTTCTTTAATATTAATGTATGTTGTAATAAGATAATATAAGAATGTATAGTTTTAACATATGTTATGTAATAAGTTACTTATATAGCTTATTTTTGTTGCTTTGAGAAAGTGGTATAGAAATGCCCTTGTAAAATCAACAGGGTATGTGAACAGAGATTGGTTTAATATCAAGCTAGTAGTTTACTCATATATGTATTTATCATATAATGAGTAAGTCATCCAATGGAAACAAAGTGTCTGATATTTTTGGTATCACCATACTTTGAGAATCGGATAACTTTGCAAATCAGATGTAAATTAATCGAGGTTACGGCACTAGGTTTATTGACGTTTAAGCAAACGTGCTTTGGTGACACTCCATAATTGACATATGCATTCATATTCCTTAAATAAAAACAGTTCAATGGCAATTTGACACTGAAAGCTGTCCAGCGTTCAGAAAACAAAAAACGTTAGGCTCTAATTTGTTTTGATGTACGGACATCCAAAATGACGTCATTCGAGTTTGGCGTCATTTCCATTCAAAAATACAACGCGCCACATATTCTTACATCATTTGAATACTAGTATCTAGTAATGGCTGACTGGAATTAAAGTTGCCTGTACAGTTTACAAAAACATGTTATATAAAGATTGAGATTATATGATAAAGAGATTATTACCCTCGTGTATTTCGGTATCGTCAATATCATATATTAGGAATAAAAAATAATGTATTATGCTCGCCAGAGGCTCGCATAATACAATTTTTATTCCTAATATATGATATTGACGATACCAAAAAACACTCTGGTAATAACCTATATATATCTCATATAATTTTAAATACATATTTTATCATGCTTAATACAATTAGATAAAAGTAATTTCAAGTTAATGATCATCTCACTTTAAATATTCTAAAGCCAGTAATGTCAATTAGTAAATAGTAAATACATGTTAGGTGACTATAATGATTTTAATAATATATGCGATTTGTGATTAATTTCATTTGAGATTTTATTTGAGATTTTTAAATAATGATGTGCATATATTTGGATTTTGTGTTACTAAATATTATACTGTATTTATTACATGGTGACATGTCATCTGATCCTTCTACTGAATAAAAGATAGTTCCTGTAGTTCTCAGTGCTTGTTTTATAAATGTCCGGATCACAAAATATGTAAAATACTCAGCTACTTTACAGAGCACAATAATTAAGTCATGACTGGTTTCTTAAAGTCAAACATCATGAAGGTGGGTTATGAAAAAAAAAGACGATTTAAAATAGCAGCCCACATTAAAAGAATGTATACAAAGCAACAACTGAAACCATATTGCTAGTTATGAAAACTTTTGAACAGTGGAAAATTAAAAAAACACTGAACAGACAATTAAAAATCCAAAATTTTGATTAAATCTAAAAATTTATAATCCCAGATTGCAGTTGTAATTACTAAAACAACTCCTACAATGGTCAGATGTTGATTTGTGAAATCAGACCTCGTCAGTAATTCTCACTCCCCAGCACTCCCGAGACTACTTCAAGGAAACTAAGTTTTAGCTCCTCTTAGCAAGTGAATAATTTTAAAAAACCAGTACTACAAAAGGATTAAATATGAATGCTTAATAAGGTAATATCTTAAAAGGCTCACCATAATCTAAGTTATGGAAACAATTAATCACCCCCCTAATTTATTTTTCACAGCAAGGATTGTCGACTGCCCATCCACCCAGATGGTGAAAAAAGCTGGAAAACACACAGCTCTCCACTAATGTCTAGTGAATTTTATCACTGATTTGTGTTAAATGTGAAACTCTCTACACTCGATTATGGACTGACCCTCCACACAGACAGAAAAACAGGCTGGAAAACAGCCAGCCATCAACTTATGTCTAGTGGATTGTATTACTGGGTTGCATTAAATGTGAAACTATGTCTACACTTGACCATGTAACACAGAAAGTGAAAGTGACTGAAATATAACCAGCCACCTACCTATGTTTAGTGTATTTTATCACCGATTTGTGAACTGTAACTAACAAAGAGCATCACTTTACCTTTCTGACACGACAAGGTGATCTGGAGAGGATGCCAAATTCTGGCACTTGTTGATTTCCGTCTTCTCACAACCTAACAACAGTAAGAGATTTAAAACAAATTATCAATATAGTGATGTGTACATTTATTTTCCCCAGATAATTTTTTTCCTTTCCCTGAGGGTTTGCAAAATATATATCCTGGGAAAGGGGCCCCACGGATTCTTAAACCGGCTCCAATACTGTTAATGCTTCAATAAAAAATCAAGAGATCAACTCATCTCACACATTTATTTCAGAATTTAAAAAAAAAGACACCCCCTCCCACCCCTAACAAAAAACAACAACAGACAAGTTAACTCTCAAAACTAAACTTAAGGACATTGAGATGACTAACCATTATCAGTGTTCCTTGCTTCCTTATCGCCTGCTTGGCTGATCGTCTGTCGACGTTTGTTACATCCAAGTTGTTTAGTTTGAGAACCAAATCATTCACTCTGCAAAAGAAACAAACACTGCAACAAAATATAAACTACAGTGAGATCTTGTCAATATAGAAATCTCACCCTAAAGATCAAAGAAAGTGTTCTGTAAATTTGCTTTTAATAATGGCAGGTAACACATTTAAAAAACTATGTTTGATACAAATACAAGTACCTGTATTTGGCATCAGTGTGTCACAAAGTATTTGGTAAAGGCAGGTTTTCAGGTTGAATAGTATGGAGAAAAATAATTTGGCATCATGGAAACTAATTTTGTGACCAAAGCCATTTTAGAATGGTCTGACATCATATTTAAAATACTTTATGGATTCCGTAATATGGGTTAATATATTTTTCTTAGTCAGACTCATTTCAACAGGTGTTTGTTTCTTTGGAAGAATAGCCAGCTATAAGAAATAAAAGCAAATTATTTTTGTATCTATAAATAGAATTTATTATGAGGATGTTTTTTGTTTAATTAAAAATGTTAACTATATCACAAGCTTAATTCAATGTAAGAATAATTATCTTCGCACCCGCCAATTTTTTTTTTTTTAAATGACCAGTGACATCAGTTCACACAGAAATGTTTACATTGTGTAAAAGTCAATACAAATTGAAAACAATGTGAAAGACAGTTAGTTAACCAATTACATTTCTGGCAGTGTAACTGTAACTAAAAACACTTCACACCTGAGTTTGCCGTCTGCTGGACCTGCCTTGGCAACATGACACACATATATGGATGGATCATTCTGAAATTGGGGGTCATCACGACCTCCAATGATGTCAAATCCATAGCCAGCACCTTCAAAGGGTTCCTGCAATAATCATAATACTTCTTTTACAAAATACCCAGGTACTAGAGCAACAATTAATTCACAATCAACACATCTCGTCTACAGCAAACTAAAAATGGTGCCACACATTGAGCAAGAGCACTACTCTTAGTAACTGTCACGGACTATATTGATGAACTAAGTTTAGATCAGTGATCAAACTTGTTAAATGTTTTTTGCAAAGACACTGCAAATATATTGTCATTCTTTCAGTGGGACTCTATCCTTAAAGGTGATGCCACATGATACAAATAGCCAACTACATAGCAATGAATAAATCATAATTTTTTCTTGTCACAATCAGCTATTTTTGTACAAGGCATTCACATTACTGTAGTGTCGTCTTAAATGTAAAAAAAATGGCATATCATTAAAAACTGTCTCTCTCAACTAAAAAGCTAACAATTCAAATACTATGATTTTTCTACTGCTTAAATGCTTCTTTCTGTCTTTTGTTCCCCACAAAAATGTATTTTTATTACATCTCAATAGTGATGGGGATAGCAAGTGTTGTGTAAGAATCAGATTTCTAGTGATTAATTACAAATTATCTAACCAGTTCAATATCAAGAGTCTCAGATTCCCATTCCTGGAGGTCGGCATCAATGGCAGAGTCTCGCGAATGGTTGTGACCTATTGAATTGAGCTGGGTTTTCCGCGATTCTCTCTCAGCTAATGCTTCATACTTTTCTCTGAAACAACAAAATATCATAACGTAAGAATGTGGTAAAATTTTGTCGCACAACTTGTTTTAAAAAAAACATTTTAAAAACCCTACAAAGTTAATTATACATGTCAAGTAGATTTAAATACATGAAATACTATTTATTATTTTTATAAAAACAAGAATACTGGTACAATGGAATGTATTAACAGCTTGCTTTGGAGCTTGGAACTACTAATGTGCAATAATCCATGAAAAGTAGGTTGCAGTGGGAAGTGACACACCAAGTTGTACTTACATGCAAGGTTTGATTATATATATATATATATATATATATATATATATTTATCATACAATATCTT
>JAECMU010136157.1:0-21983 GCA_016106625.1 Dracogyra subfuscus
CACAATGAAGATGACAACGGCGCAGGAGCCACCCGCAATGATTGGGATCGTGAACGAAGACTCCGAGTTGTGGTTTCGCAACATTTGGGTGTTACCCGTCGTTTCACCTGAAAACAAATGACAAATCATTATTCGTATTACCTGTATGATCTGCAGTTTCACCTTTTGAATTTTGAGGGCACAGAAAGAGTTGCTGACCTATAGTTTCACTTTTTAACTCAAAGAGTCACGTCAAGTGTTGCCTTCAGTTTAGTAAAAAAAATTTGGACACCAAGGCTAATTCTTTCAAATTTTAAAATTATGTTTTCACAATCAAAGACAGATATACAACATGGCATGAATGGATACAGAGCAGTGGGCAAACTAGGAAGGGTACCACTACATTTTTCTTGCCATTGACAACATCCAATGCTAGGGCTGAACAGGAAGTAGGTAGAGCCACTTCAACACATGATGTCGGTGTTGTGGTAAAATTAGAAGCCTGTATGTTTGATGATTTTACCCTTTCACTCGTAAATGCATCACATCTAATCACATATAACAAGTTAAATGAAGTGAGTAAATCTGTACTCACTAGTGAGTTCCGTGACGACCGTAAGCCAGGCACTGCCGTACTCGATTCCGATGGAGTTCTGGGCGACACAGGTGTACCAACCACCGTCGTCCATCGTCACATTTTTAATGACCAGCGTCTCAGGGTGTGAGTTGTTCACAGAGGACGTCTGATAAACAAAGATTTAAGCTTTAATTAAACATCAAACAATTAAAAGAAATTGTGCTCATGTAAATACTTATTAAAGCGGCACTATCATATTTGCATTATATAATTTTTTGCAGTTGGCTTGTGTTTAACAGATTTATTACATACATCTTGCACGTGCACGTTTTTAATAGTTTTCTTTTAATAAACATTTTGCATGTGGCATCTTTTTAAGTTTTATTACATACATATGGCTTGTTTTCATAGTTTTATTACATATATTTTGTATGTGGTTTCTTTTTAATAGGTTTTAAATATTTGTATTAATATATTTTGCACAAACCCCAAAAAACTTTAGCACTACATCTGAAATTTATTTATAGTAATTATTGGGGATTTTATTTATCCAATAACAATTCCAAATGGTAAAAATTGAATGTCTTGTTTTCAGCCTGAAATGACCCAATACTGAATAGCTACATAATTATTTGTCACTTATAATTCAATAATTTTGATGAACAAATGTCATTTAAAAATTTATAAATTTTATATTAAGTAAACCTATACTGAAGCAATAAAACAAATATTTTATAGTGCTACTTTAATTTAAACTGTGCCAGTGTTTGGAACACTTTGGTGTTCATGTTAAATAGTCTGAACCATGTTTCCAGCATATTGTTAAATAAATATTTTAAATAAAATTAAAATGTGCAACATATAAAAATTTAAAAAAACTAGGTAATAGTAATTTGTATACTTGTATGTCAATCAGGGTGGGTTTTCCCCACCACTTCTTTTGGAGTAACAAATTACATCCCAATTTATTTTGAGAAGCTGAAATCTTTCACACTGACCAAACATCAACTAAGATTGGTGATACAGTCAGATTTAACTAAATAATTTAAAATATTAACATTTGCAATTTCCAGTCTAATGAATCAGCTACTTTGTGAATGTGCAAGGTTAGAAAAGTGCATAAGCAGGCCATTTTGCAGGATGTGATGTCATCAGTTTTGACTTGCATCAGGCAGATCAAGGTCATCTGGCTTGAAGGTCGGCATTCCCAGGGCTTTAGATTGCATTAAAATCGAGGCGATAAACGTTGTGCCGAAAATACAGATGCCCAAATTAAGTATAAACATACTGACCTCAAAATATCTCACCTCAAAACCACTTAAATATTAAGTTTATTTTCATTAAAACAGCTAGAACTGCATTTCTGAATATTGACAACTCTCTAGTAGCTGTTATACTGATAGTATTCATCTAAAATGACCTTCCTGTACATAATCCCCGTTGTGCCCAAATTAGTGAGATCTAAAGCCCTGCATTCCTGTTTAACATACTCTAAATATAATAGTCCTATTAATGTTTATGCATGGAATATGAAGTCTGCAAGAAAATGCAATGAAAATAACACATAATTGAGAAAGATAAAAGAATATGGGTCAAATTATTTTATTACCAGCTTGAATTTTAGAAGCATGTGCAATCAAGAGGTGAAAAAAAACAGAAGAAGATTTTTATGATAATTTATTTTGATCAATCCCTTGTCTAATTATCAACTTCTACATGCATAAATCTTCTTATCTTATAAAAAAAAAAGATCTCATGAAAATCCAGTCTGACCTGTAGCAAATTATACCAAATATTATTTTAAGCTTGGCTTGATTACAACATGTTTCAGAGTGAAAAATATTATAAACTGGACTAATTAACTTTTGTTTTAGCCTTGAAAAAACAGAAAACATTAATAAAAATTTAAGATGTTGAGAAGTTACTCATTGCAGTTCCATATTCCATGCAGTACATAGTGTGCGCAGTACTTAACAAAGTGCAAGATAATGTGCTGTCATTCATTTTGGTTGCTCATGCAGTAACACAATAAACACTGCCGGTACACAAATCATTTCCTTGCGTACCTACATGCTGCGATCACTAAGAAATAGTATCTTCGACTAAATACGTAGAAGAACAACATCAAATACCAAGGAGTTCTCATTGCAACGAGAACTCAAAAACAATTTGAAATCAATACTTCCTATTCTTCAACAGTCTTAGGGAAAAAGACTTTATACAAAATAATACTTCATACATGTAATTAAATTATGACCGACTGGTAAACATATATATTATTTAAAAATAATACAGTCTTTAATGTCAAGTTGTCGAGACCATGGTAATATACAAATATTAAATAGGTCATGGCAACCTATTTCTCACATCTGTAACAGACTAAATTCCACCCCACCATTTGTTAATCCATCCATCCATTCAACTGCCAACACTAAACAAAAATCCATCTATCACCCCCCCACCCAAATCCATCATCAATCCTTCTAAGTGATTTAATCATAAATATGAATCATGTTTTAACACCCATTAGCACTCAACACTTAATTTGAAGAGTATAAATGTTGTGGGAATTCTACAACTGCATGTTTATATTCTGTCACAATGGGATAGTAAACTGTACAAGGGAATACACAGGCTGACATGTTCATTAGTTAACATGACAATGAGCTGTTTATTTATTTATTCTCTCACCAACAGGTGGCAGGCGTGGACCCTGTTACCAAAACAGAGAATGGCCGTACTGTTGTGAAACTGTTGTTTCATGTCACCCTCACTGATACTCAATATCTTGATGCACACATGGCCGTGTCACTGTTACGATGACAACCAATAAGGGGGAACTTTGTATTTCAACATCCACATGTTGTTCATAAAAATACTGCCCCATAATATCTGCTTTGTCATGTACACATAGCTGGGGGGGAAAACGGTTTATTCCTAGAATAGATATTGGCCAATACAATGCAACAGTGTGTCATAGTTTACTATAAAAATAAAGTGATAGAATCACACAACTTAGCACAATGTTTATTTGTTTAATGACATCACTAGAGCACATTAATCGTTAATCACCGGCTATCGGATGTCACATGTGGTAATTAATTCTAACATGTTACCACTAAAGTTCGGTAAAAATAAATATTGAAATGTAGCCAAGTCAACCAAATAGTCCCATAATTAATACTAGACTAAAACTTAATACCTTTATCTAGTAGTTAAAAGATACACTTTTAAAAGTTTAAGTTCCTTAATGCAAACTCATCCTAGATTAGTTATAATATAAAGTAAAACTATGACCAGGACACTGATTCCTCTACTGTGGACGGACATACGTACTTACACATGGACAAAACTTCTCATATATGCACCCATTGTGGTGAGGAAAACAATTTGAAACAAACACATAAAAAACCCACCTTAGACATAAAATTTAACCATAAACAAGACCTTATTTAAAAAAAACAAAAAACAATCTACCCTCTTACAAGAAAGAAACTGAAAAAAATATTCCCCCAACCCCAATATAGGCTAAGAATATATTCTATGAACTTTATGCTATCAAAAAGACATTCTATGTATGTGCTGACTAAAGTACAGTCTCTCGTTTTATTTCTGAAAAAGAAGTGTGAGTAGTTCATTCCAAGTGAGTCAGTCTGTGCTCTGGGATCAAGATATCTAGAACAGTACTACCAACAGTACTACAAACACAACATGAACAGCAGGCATCGTAAAGGGAACCACATACCTTTGGCTGCTGCTAGGGCAAAGAAAATAGAATTGCCTTAACTTTTGTATTGATGAAACACAAATAATAATACTTATTAGTGAGATTAGTGAGATTAAAATATAGTTTACAAATAAGCACTGGGAAATAATCTTTTTTCCAGTATAATTTTTTTATACCTAGATAAACATCCCAATTATTTTTATTATGTGAAAAATAAAGTATAAAATGTGGTTCCAGCAATTCTCTTTACTGTGGCCTAATGACTTTCAATATTTAATAAATGGAGTCATGGATTTCTATCATCATCATATTATTTAGCTTGTTCGTGTATTAACAGACCACCATACGTGGCACAACTCATGAAGTATTTATGAATAAACTGAACTGAAACTGAATTAGTAATTATCAGTGTTTACAAAAATTTGAATCTCAAATAGACCAGATAGTTATCATAATACAAATGAGGTCTCTGCATGCATAAAGAAGATTAAATTCTTATGTGGAACCACATCATTTCTTGTAAACTTAACGATGTTATGTTAACAAAGGTCACATAAATTACTAATCGGGCATTTCATTCACTCCGATACAATATAATGTTCTCTTTTTTTTCTGAGTGACACAGTGATTACTTCAAATAAACACCCTTGTAATTTGAAAAAAAAAAAAAAAGACACATAGACCCACCCACAACTAAGATGTTCACTGCTGCTGGTCAAACTAAAAATGTCAGCATTAGTGTGCGAAACGTACCTGTAAAACGGTCACATACGGATCACCCTCGGGCGACATGTACGACCCATTCACTTGGTAGTGTTTCAACCACTGCAGGTGAGGGTGAAGGTCACTGAGAATGATTTTACATGTGAATACTGCATCATCACTCAGCAGCACAGTCTGGTTTTTAGGCCCCTCGATTACTGGTGTGTGGGGCAGTCTCTCTGAACACAAAAAACAACAACACAGGATTATTTCTTATTTCACTATTAAGTGTAAAAGATCATTTTAAAAATACAATCGTATTTAAAGGTAAAGTACTGTTGATAAAGATATCGAAGACTTTTTCCATTTTCAAAAGTTAAATCGAAATATTTATATATTTAAAAGTTGTGCCATTATTTATTATCCTAAGCAATTACTTCCATCACCATTAATATTTTGTTGTTTCTCATTTTATTCCCGAAGAAATGAATGTAAAATATATTTTTATTTTCATGATTAGTGTAACAAAATCAGAAAGCATTTTATATTTAATATTCTAAAATTGACCTTGCAATTTAAATAATTAAGATTTTTTCTTCCAGTAGAGCAACTTTATTTTGCAATTTACAAAGTCAAAGTCAAATTATCTTTTTCTTCCAATAGGGTGACTTTGTTTTGTATTTTATTAAATCAAGTCTTAGAAATAAGCCCTGTATTTGTTTTGTAATCTACTCAGTTGTGATACTTACGAATCACTTCCAGTTTGTACGTCCAGTTGACGGAGCCGTGCTTGTTATAGACAATGCACGTGTAATTTCCACTGTCATCCATCACCAGATCGCCCATCGTCAGCTGGTAACCTTTAAAATTATACTGGGAAAAAAAAAAAAAGAAGTCAAGATTCAATATAAATAAATTATCATATTTATCACTTACAAGGGCTTTGTAAGTTGGACGATGTATGCCCAATCCTTTTGAATATATATATTTTTTTGAATCAATCAACATTTACAATATTAGTAGTATAGTGTTTTTATTTAATATATAAATGTAAAACACTGATTAATATTCAAATATTCTACAATAAATTCTCTTTTTTAATTCATTAAATTATATTGGCTTAAAAACAGTCAACACGTACACTTCATTTATTAGTTTAACAAAATCAGATTTCCATTATATACTGAACTATAAACTGTGAGAACACTGTAATCAAAACCAATGCCACACTTTTAAATAGAAATCAAACTTCTCAGTTAAAACGTCTTGGTATAGATCTGAAATGCTGTAAATTTACAGCAGCAGATTTTAGAAATTTGATAACCAATCTAATGCAATCCCAGTACTAATTTGTCCTGTTAGTAGTTTACAAACGCTTACCTGCCCCAACTTGCTTCTTTTAAATGGCTGGTTATTAAATAGCCATTTTATTTCTGGCTTTGGCTTCCCTTTCGCTGGACATTTCAAGTCGACGTATGAGTTAGCCGGCCGGGCAATAGTTGGTGGCTTTGGCTTGTTAGACAGCCACTGTGGTGGACCTTAAATGAAAACAAATATATACATTACAATTTTAATAAATGCAGGTATTAAAAATATTGTAGTCCTATGTTGTAGGTTTTTTTTGCCTGAACTAGGCAACTATATTCAACATGCACAATGTCTGGAATAGTTAAACAATTGTACGTTTGGTTGAAATGCTGTGTCTGGGATTTAAAAGACAATTTTAAGTGCCTAATTTTATTTTGAAATACTGTCTAATGTTTTAGGTTTTTTTCATGCATATGGACGTGTCTCTCTCTCTATAAAACACAAACAAACAAACAAAAACATTTCCTCCATGCCACAGACAAATACAGATCCCAGAGTTTAATATTCACAGAAGAAAATGACGACCTTGGACAATTCTAAAAACTTGTATGGTCTTCAAAAGTACTGGGTTACTGGGAGCTTGTCATTAAAGAACTTGGACTGAAATAGGTTTTGGGTAGTCATATAATATAGAAGTCTGAAAACATTAAGAGGTTTTCATTTAGTTTTGAGTAGCTAAAATAGGCCTACTCTTCCTTTCATAAAATTTCAAATGATATTTTTTCCCTTCAATGTTTAATTAACAAACATTTGTCCTTTTTTTCAAATGCAAGGCTATAAAATACCAGCATTTAGTCAAGCACTCTGAAAAAAAGATTTGCAGTTAGATGAAAAGAAAAAATTCACTAACGCATATGGAATTTTGCAAGCTTCGAACACCAAACAAGCCACACTTCACTGTCACTTTATATTTAAAGAGCTTTTCTCATGTGACTCGACCTTTTAATGAATGTAGCGCCCCAGTAATGAACAAGTCTGCCATAATGTGCAAGGAGGAGTGACTCGGCAGTCAACTGGGCTGGGCCGAGTGGGAACGAAAACAAAGTGCACTGTATAACTCGGTCATCTGGTTCCAATCCAAACCCCATCTCTTCTTGCCGATACGGGGACTAGACTAGTGGTAATGGCAGAGGGAAGGTCCCCCAGTGCACTGTTCAGGAAGTTGCTCATGTGATTTAAATCTGGCAGCCATTTTGAAACGGCTATAAGCCATGAAATGTGAAACATGACATTGTTATTCCACACTTCTTTTTTTTTCTATGTCGGTTTAGGTTTCGTATTTACAAATAATAATTCTAACAAGTTGCAAAATGGTGGAAATGTATGGCTGAACAAACTGTTGGATTCATGAATTTTTTATTTTTTTAAAATCTTATATTTTGTTGTAAAAAAGGCAAAATAGCTCAGCTCTTTCAATATCTGTAAGTTACAAATGTTGAACAGTTACTGGTATTGTTAAAATGAATAATACTAAAATATAAATAATAATAATAGCAAAAATTAAATAACAAACATACAAACAAAACTGAGACCACTTTTCTCAAATCTGTATTAAAATAAACTTTTATTTGTCATAAAATGTAACATGGACCTAATTATTTTTAAGTCTTAAATTTAACCTACCTATTAATCTTATTCATGCAAATAAATTTTGTTGGCTTTATGGTTAATTTGTTTTCTTATATTAAGATTTTTTATTATTATTATTAACTCAAATAACTGAATTGGAAAGTAACAATTCAGTGGTTTTAAACAAATCTGCATCTAGACATCGAAAACTTCCAACATCAACAAACTCCAAAAACCCTATTTATCATGATGATTTGCTACTTGGTTAATAAGCCGTTTGCTTTTTGCACCATTAGCAAGCACCTCACTTTTTGCCTTTCAACACACTTCAAAGAAACCGCCAAAATATTTTATTTGATGCAGACAAGAATTTCTCCAGCCTTTTTTTATTATTATTCTTTCTTTTTCTTTTTTTACAACTTGGCACAAACTGGTTGCTTACAATAACAGTTTCTTTTTCCTCCAAAAAGCCTGTCACCGAACTGCATGCTATTTGATTGACGGGGACAACTGGTGCCGGTCTATGAAAAGTGAATGGGAGCATTCAAGACAGGCTGACTGCCAGGCGCCATCCAAGATGATTAGTATAAAAGTTGTGCTTCCCCGATAATAGTGGCATCAAACAGACCCATTCTGACATTGTGGTAAGACCATCTGTGCTCGGCAATCCATGCTCCATCAGAGCTTGTAAAAACTGTTAAATTGATTCTCTTTAACAGGGAGGCAAGCTAGTTGCCTTAATTTCTCCAGTATCTGATCAAAGCAGAGCAAAAACGATTGGAAAAACCGACTCCTCGGCAACAGACTGCCTACTGTCTGCAGAAATTCCTCCCATTAAGTAACTCAGGAGCACCAACAGCAGTGAGATGCTAACATTTGGCTAAAGCATTAAAGACTTAATTTTCACCAAGGTGGTAGTTCGTTTGATGGCGGGAACTTGTGTAGCATGTGTTGAGGTTTGAACTGAAGAGGGTCTTGGCCCCACTTTGCAAACGACATGTGGAGCAGACGGCCATCAAGTGACACACTTCAAAAGTTAAGTCTAATTTCACGGAGATGAATTTATTTTTTAAGGCGCAGTCTTAGATCATTTATGTCCCATTAAGTATTTCCTTTTCAATGGCACAATCAATTTTGTTTAAGCAGTCACCTAAAGTAACCAACCACCTGTCTAAAAATATCAGTTTCTCCCAAATATACAAATATTGTATAAAACTGCATAACCCACAGGAAGCAGATTCATTTTGAAATGCCATCTTCAAATGTGTTTACTGTCAGACATAAGGAAGCTGTAGCAAGAGAGAAACACATTGCTACCAGTACCATACACAGCAATGCATTGTTGAAACAAGTCAACTGGTCTACTGAAAGGGATCGGCCCCACTAGTACGACCCATAGGATCTCTGTTCTAGAAATACACCTAACCACCGAGATAGACACCACCATTACCAACATGTGAAGCAGTTACAGAATGCTAACTTGGCATCCTATCCTCGGTGAAACTGTTTTCATGGCTCAAGCACTTGTACAGCAACTAGAATGACAAGGGTATCATACAGATAACCCAGCCATGTTGAAGACATTTAAGAAATTACTCAAGACGGCCCTTATCAGGCAGACCAGATGCTGAAACATGCAGCACCCAGTCTCCTGTATCATTATCTGGCAGAAAAAAAGACATCCCCCACAATTGTATCCCCATCACCAGACCAGGTGCCCCGCCATACCACCTTCAGACTGTCAGACAGTGCTGTGGAAATAATCACCATACCACCTTCAGACTGTCAGACAGTGCTGTGGAAATAATCACCATACCACCTTCAGACTGTCAGACAGTGCTGTNNNNCTGTGGAAATAATCGCCATACCACCTTCAGACTGTCAGACAGTGCTGTGGAAATAATCGCCATACCACCTTCAGACTGTCAGACAGTGCTGTGGAAATAATCGCCATACCACCTTCAGACTGTACTGCAGAGGTAATCGGTCTAATGACTCCTTTAAAACTCTCACTGCACCCACAATCACACTAATCCAAAAGCGAAACAACAGTTTAGATAAAAGTGGCTAGCAGCACTTTGGGTTCAATTAGCTTCTGTCTGACAAGAGAGCTTATCAGAGTGATCTCCCCTGGAAAAGCACGCCTCATCACCAGTGGGAGATAAAAATTGGCCAAGATCAAAACTACCAATGGTGATGTTTTCATTTCATTTCTGGATGGCATTACCGAAAGACTAAGTGTTTCCCCCAACAAACCTATATAACAGTGAACACCAACAACAGTTCTATTCCAGGACAATCTAAGGGGAAAGTGTACTCTTGTTTTGTCTTTGCCCCAATGATCTGTATCTCCTGCATCAAAGTTATGCCATGCATTTGTATTCACCGAGGTCAAATAGGAATATATTCTGAACTTGTAACCCGAAGTGTGTGTAACTTTTCTTCATCAGCTGCACTTTTGAGTTGAGTACTAAACCAATGCATCATATACTTCCGTATTTCACTGCCAAAACACTATGCAGGAGCAGAAGGAATAGTGATAAAAAAGCAATTCATGTAAAACTCACCTGGGTTGGCTGGTAGCTGGTCATCTTCTTCGCCCAGGTAGATCGGGCTGTCGATATCTATGAAATCAGTCTGGTCTGAAACAATCGACACACTCAACTTAAATACCGGCCTTATTTATATATTTACCCGTGTCATACACTTTCGACAAATATTAATTTAAATTATCATTGGTTTTTATTATTTTCCAAGCTCAAATACAAAGTTAGGTTTGTTTGACGACACTGCTAGAGCATACTGATTAATTAATACATTATTATATGTGCTTGGGTTGTATGATCAACCGACCCATCAGTTGTTATTTTCCCATCCCAACCGGTGCTCCACAAACTTTTATATATGTGCTTTCTCAGACAGGGCAGCTCATAACAGCCTTTGATATACCAGTTAAGGGACAGGGGTTGGGACAGGGAAAACGGCCCAGTCAGAGAATGGGTCCACTGAGGAGATTTGATCCTATGATGCAAGCACCTCAGGTAAGCCCTCTACTGACAGACAGAGCTACAGGGCTCAAATTTGACAACGGCACCACCAGCAATTGCCATAGCTGCAATATGATTTACCGCAAGTGAGGGGCTTCACCGATGGCTGTTTGTTTTTGCCAAGAGATAAAATTACCATTTAAACTTGCTGTAGGTAGGTTCAAAATTGCTTTTGGTAAACATTTATACCTATGGCCAAAACATTTTAAAAATTGTCATAGGTAACAATTTTAGTTTTTTTTGTTTTTTTTGTTTAACGACACACTCAACACATTAGAATGACGGTTATATCGGCGTCGGACATATGAATATGTCGAGAAAAACCCCAGTGGTTAGCTGACGGGTCAAATACTTAAGGGACATTCCTGAGTTGCTGCACTGTAAGTTGTTTCCGACTAATAAAATATTTCTACGATTGAACTTACATATTAAATATATTTTCTGGTTTAGAATATCAATGCCTGTATATTCAATGTGTTTCTGGTTGTCTTAATATTTGTAAGAAGCCCAAACTGGATTGTCTTCAAATAATTTGGTACATACGAAAAAAATCCTTTTTTGGAAATAAAATGAAATTTAAGCTAGTACAAATATTAGGACAATCAGAAATGTTTAATGTTTAATGTACAGCCACCAACATTTTATGCAGAAAAATATATTTTTGATATGTTATTACAGTCAAAAAGTCTCTGTTAGTCAATAACATCTTAAAAACTGCAGCAAACTCAGGAATGTCCCTTTAAGTCATGAGCTACATGTCGATCCCAATCCTTAACCAGTCACAAAATTTTGCAGGACCCATTTCAGTCAAATATAGGGACTCATATAGATACACATGACCCACACACAAAAGCAGGACCCGTTCAGACACACCCTTCAGATATCTGCCAATGCTTTCAATGATGTACTGGCCAGCAGATGAAACACAAAGTGCTCCCTTGTGAAAACTAACAACAAAAGCTGTCAAAACTTTGCCACAGGGACATGTATCTCTTTACTGAGTTATGTGGAAACATTCCAACACAACTTTCGTAGCTCTGTTCAGAAAGACACAAGAAAAGTTGTGGGCGTAGCAAAAGAAATAACGGTGATATAGTCAACATATCTTTTTGGAATCACTTTGAGGGTGTTATTAATGGTTCTGTCATACACATTTCATCCAATAGCAATATCTTAACAGTCAAATAAATAAAGTTTGTTGTGTTTAACGACATCACTAGAGCACATTGATTTATTAATCATCAGCTATTGGATGTCAAACATATGGTCATTTTGACAGTCTTAAGAGTGGAAACCCGCTATATTTTTACATTTATATTAGTAGCAAGGGATCTTTTATATGCACCATCCCACAGACAGGATAGCACATACCATGGTGCACTGGCTGGAACAAGATATAGCTCAATGGGCCCACCAATGGGAATCAATCCAAACTGACCGCGCATTAAGCAAACGCTTTACCACTCTTCTATGACCCACCCCTATTTTAACAGACACATAATAAAATCTAATGAAATGGAAAAGAGATACAATTTGTTTTGAGTATAGGAAAAAATCAGTATTTTAATGAACACACATTTTAAAAAGAATTCATGGGTGTAAATTAAAACATACAAATTTATCATGAAGACTTGTTATAAAAGAAAGTACGTAAGTTTCGAAATAATAAACCAATGATTAGCAAAATGAATGAGTGATTTTCCATAGCCAAACATAACATGACTTAATAAGAGCTCACCATTTTACATGATGATTTATTGTTCTTTTATTAACATGTTATTAGAACATGTAGAAGATGGCTCACACATCATTTGCTTACTTTCTTGTCTGCTGAAGCTGAGACTGGAATTCGACATGGCGTATCTCGGAAGATATCCACTAACACTGTGTCGACTGTTGTATTTCAATAATGACTGGCCTGATAGCCATTACAGAGGGAAATTCACCTCCATGATTTACAGTGGGTGGAGGGAGTCCAAGCTGGATATATATTGATAATCACCAAATCAGTTTGAATAGATGTCCAGGACATCATTATGATTAACCCTTTTAGGTCTGTCAACTACTTTTGGACGAGACAACTTCAGAAGACGGGATAGTTCAGTGAAGTAATAAACTACACTTACAAATGATTAATTTACCAAAAGATTTCGGATGGTGCTAAAATGCCAAATTGTTAAGAACAAAAATTCCTGATGTTTTTCCTCTAATTGGTGTAAATTAATACACAATGTTAACAGTGTGTTGGACAGAATTTGACTTCATTCAATTTTTTCAATATTACACAGAAAAATCAATTATAGGTGAAAAGCAAAATGCATTTTTGTGCACGTACATTTTTGCAAAATGGTTGGGTTATAGAAACCAATTTTTCTTTTTACAGTTCATTGAAACAAAACTTGGTACTGTAGACCAAATGTCAGTCCCTATTAGCATCATAGTGTTTAGTACAAAGAGGTAATGCGGGACTGTTGAGCCAATAAAAGCTAGACTTACTGAGAACTTTGACGGTGAAATTCCTCCAGATATAGCCGAACTGGTTCCTGCAGTAACAGCCGTAGACACCACTGTCTGTGAGTTCTGCGGTTTCCAACACCAACGCATATCGGTTTATCCTAAATCTGAAACAAAACAAGGGTACCACACATTAAAATACTTATTAACTAACATTAAATTGTCTTTGATAGGAAAAAAATGAAAACAAACATAGATAAGAAATTGTTTGCTTTGTTTTTGTTCTGGTTATTTACTTTTATGTTTTGTTGTTGTTGTTGGGGTTTCTGGGGGTGACATGGGTTTGATATTTGTTGAGGGGGGGGGGGAGAGGGGGGAAATACACAAATTGTACAGAATTATAAAAATGGTTATACCCATTTTGTTAAGCGATACACTTCAATAAGATAAAATAAATATTGCACATTTGCAAAAACAACTGTACGTAAGGCACAAAACTATATATAAATAGATGATACAGATGGCTATAATTAATGATCTACGGAGTGGAGGGGAGTGGAGGGGGGTGAATTATCACTAAAGAATCCAATCAAAAATGATTATTAACAATGGGTTCCACTACAACATCCAGTTCAACTCGTGTGACGTCACAGACTCAAAACTACATTTTTCAGCCTACGTTGTATGTCATATGTATTTTTACTTTCTTCAATCATCAAAATAACTTCAGCACAAAAAGAGAATATAAGATGACTTTATTAACTGGCCTGTGGTTAATATGGTAGCTCATAACGAGAGAAATGGAAGAAGAAAAACAGTGTTTGGTTTAATGTGACAATATAAACAAACCTTGGATTGTTCTTGTCTATGCTAGATTCATTAAAATACCACGTCAGCCATGGTTTGGGGTGACCTTTGACCTTGCAACGCAGCTTCAGTTCTTCTCCTTCTATAATTGTGTAGCTGGTTTCGACATTTTTCATGAAGTATGGAGGTTCCTCTGCAAAACAAAACAAAACAAACTTTCATTAAAGATGTGACTGAATAATTTTCGAGGTTTTGTATGGATATTTGAAACTATACTTACAACAAACATAAAAATATTCCAAACAAAAGAAACAGAAATACATGGTTGTATTTTAATTTAAAAAAATTAATATCTGCTTTCATTTTGTTGTTCAGTTTACTTTAAAAAATACTTTAATACAAAGGTGGGTTTTTTTAAATATTATACTACTGGTGACACACTAACCTCATACATGTATTTCTCTAGTTGTGAGTCTTTTAAAAATCACATATGAAAGCAATGGTCTTGCATTAATATTATATTTATGTGTATCATCAAACTAAAAATAGTATACGCCAACCATGTATCACACACTTCAGTAATCAATATTCATTTTATAGTTCAGTGGTGGAAATTGGTGAACTGTAAAAAAAACAAAAAAAGAGGGAATCTCGAGGGGTCCAATTTTTTTCCGAAATCCCAGGCCATCCGACATATTTTGGAGGAAAGGACGATCAAAATGCGATGAAACGCAATGTTCCATAAGAGGAAAACAGCTGATCCGAGGAGAATACACCCCCCCCCCCTGATAGTTTAAAAGTACCTGTATATTAAAAGTCCTTTACCTAAGCAATAACCTATACGGAATATATATATATATAAATTACACATGAATTAGAGTTAATGGCTTTCAAAAATCCTTTTATGATATAGAAAAAAAAACAGCAAAAAGATGTCCTGTGCATGTACCTTTGACTGTTACGTTAACTTATCAGGCCATTTTAACACCCAGCGAGGATCAAGTTGTTTTAGGTAACCTTGCCGATGCAATCTCCATTTATCAGCACCTCCTGAAGTATCTGTCAGGATTTTTTTGCCAATCATACCGTTAATTCATATGCACCATCCCCTCTTACTCAGTGCCACCATGAGCCAATCTTGCAGCATTTTATCTTGTCAGAATTATCAGAACATAGACAATTTTGTCTCTCACAGACTTGACGAGGGAACGATTTAGATAAAATGTTTTTTAAACATCAGTCAGTCAGTACCACGACTAAGGAGCAATCATAAACTGATGGATGGTTACAGAGAGCAAGGTAAAAACCAAACTATAGCAGTTCCCCCATTGTGAGATACATCGGCATCAACGTTAATCAAATATTATCAATCAATAGTTTTTACTATTAGTACTGAAACACACACTAGAATCAGTTCTATTTTAATTATTCATTATAAGACTTTTGTTTTGTTTAACGACACCACTAGAGCACACTGATTAATTAATCATCAGCTCTTGGATGTCAAACATTTGGTAATTCTGACTTGTAGTCATCAGAGGAAACCCGCTACATTTTTCCTAATGCAGTACGGGATCTTTAATATGCATGTTCCCACAGACAGGAAAGCACATACCACGGCCTTTGTCTAGTTGTGCACTAGTTGGAATGAGAAAAAACAATCTGCGTAATGGATCCACTAAGGTAATTTGATCCTGCAACGCAAGCATCTCAAGTGAGCAC
Source organism: Dracogyra subfuscus (assembly GCA_016106625.1). Classification (NCBI taxonomy): domain Eukaryota; kingdom Metazoa; phylum Mollusca; class Gastropoda; order Neomphalida; family Peltospiridae; genus Dracogyra; species Dracogyra subfuscus. The sequence continues at coordinate 15,953 of JAECMU010136157.1, forward strand.
TTAACCGACTGAGCCAAATCCTGCTCCTATTCATCAGACCAATTATTGTGTGATTATTCATTCCTTTCAATGCTTTTAACAGATGTATCATGTAGAAAACATACATGTATGCAAAATTATCAGAGATGAAAGTGGGTTATTAAAAACCAAAAATCCAGAAAGTTTACATTTGATGGTCAGATACTGAGATATGCCTTCAGTGTCTGCGCTTAACTTTTTTGTTTTAGTTGCCATCTATTTTCACTTTCCCGAATAATATTTTCTAAAAAAACAAAAACAATATTGCAACAGATAACAGAATTTTTTTTAATAATAATTAAATCGATCACCAGGCGGGCAACCTTACTGTGGGTTTTCAGTCGCCTGTCATCATTTTCAGTCGCCAGGGGAGATCCGGCGACCGTTAAGTTCGAACCCTGGGCCTTTAGGATTAGTAGGATCAGCTGAAACCACAAGTCAAAAATAGGGAATGTGGAGAATTTGGGACAAATGGAGAAAAATAAGTTAATGTCCTGATGATTAAAAATCTCAAATTCTGAAAACTTTTATCCCTGTTATAATATTAATAATAATACTTATTGTCGCTTTTGGTGAACATTGCATAAATGTTGAAATTGCACCTCTCTAAAGCTGCTCCCTACCCTTGCAATTTGTTACTAAGGCTGGTCTGACTGCAAGCGGATCAATGAGAAAGAAGCCTGCCGTGACAATAGAAACGTCAAACATGTCATCTGGGCCAGGTACACGAAGAATCTGCGCGGCCTGTTGACCACATTGATCAGGCCCGATACTCTGTCACTATTCTGGCAGGTATTTCCGCAAACATGCTGGAGCCTCCGTCTCCGATGGGAGAAGTGAACCCAACGTCTCCAGTGTGAACCAACACAAGCAGGGGCAGACACCAAATTGTGTGTGCCAATGTCTAAACTAATGGGCCGCGCAAGACTTGCGTGATTTATTTGTGGAAATTGATCAATAGTCCAGTGGACAGAGGACACAATTTGAATTTTAGGGGGTTTAGTTTATGGAGGTTTTTTTGTGGGTTTTTTTGTGGTGTTTTCAGTTGACATGGATAAAGGAAGTCATTAAAACAAGACGGAAATGTAATGTACTGTAGATTTTATAAACAATATATAGATATAATATTAAAAACTTTTTTTCTTTTTCTTTTCTAATTATTTATTTAAATGGACGATAATTAATTTTAGTGACTTTTTCTTTACAATACAAAGTTTCAACACAACACAGTAGAATTCCAAAGTATTATATTTTGTTAAAAATAGCTTATGCTACATGTCTGAAAACAGCACTCTTGTAAGAGTCTTACAATAATTGTAACTTACATGCATTTTATTTAACACAATTAAATATCACGATTTTACAATGCCACAAAAAATACTTCCTCGTCAAAGTTAAAAAATATTTTCAAAATCAGGAGTCAACTAGTAGGGATGATAAGCCAAGTTTTCTCAAACATCTGCCCTCTACACACACACACTTCCCTAAAATTACAAACTTTAAGTGGTTTGTTTAATTTTATTTGGAAGACTATATTACAGGTATTGTGTTCTGCTAAAAACAAAAAAACAAAAAACTAAAATTAACAGCATCCTCAGTTAAGTGGTCTAAAAATGGCATGTCAGATTAGCCTACACTGAGTATGATTACAGCCAAATCATAGTTTTTAAGAGCAAATTGTTTTACCTATATTTTTTTACTTTTCTGTTACATTAGTTTTCTTAAATTTAGTTTTTGACTCATTTACAGACATTGGTATCATTTCCCTACAGCAGCCCTACAGACACCCCGTCAATTAAACCAATTAACTTTGAAATTAACTGACAATTATAATTAAATTCTCTACCAATTACCTGGCTACTTATAAACAGACAACTGTCCATAAACATTTATCTCACAGAAAAACTGACATCTTGCCAGATTTTTTTTTGGTTGGGGTTTCTATTTAATTCAAAATAAATTATTAGAATCATGTGTGCAAAGGATGCAAATAAAAGCAATTGAAAAAGATATATATTTCTGGATTAACTCAAAGGAACATGTGTGCTAAGCATCATTAAATAAAAGATATATATTCTGGTTTAATAAATAGATACCTGTAGTGTTAAGCCTCATTTAAAAAAAAAAAAAATTTAAATAAATAAAAAAAGTATATTTTTTTATTAATAGAAAGATACATGATGTAGGTAATTATTATAATGCCAAGCCTCATTAATAATAATTAATTCCCGTCTCCTTCCTGAAGATTAGGATGGTAAAACTAACGAAGCACAAAGCAGCATAGGTAAACTAACGAAGCACAAAGTGTATATACATCGGCTGCAGACAATTAATCTGTGACATCCTGGTCTGTTTACACTTTTCTTGGCTGCTGTATCCAGACACAACATGTTGGAAAAAAAGATAGCAGCCACATTTTACTGAAACTTCTGCTTTGTGTAGGTCAAGTAATTTAATGTTTCCAAACACAGCTGTGTAGGTTTTAGTGTGTTTGGGGCCAGCAGAGTTTCAGTTAAGTAGATAATTTACTTTGTAACACTGCCTTTCTTTTGTTTAAAAGATAAACAGGAGGATTGTTTCTTTAAGGTTTTTTCTATCTCGTAATTATGGGGTTAGGTCAAACTAGGTTTAATGGCGACTCACTTTTTTTTCTTCAAATTTATGTCTTAAAAGTTAACGAAAAGAAAGCAAATTAAAGTGTACACATGTGACTAAAATAAACAATACATGTTTTAAAAGATTCCATCACTATGTTTTATTTCAAATATAATATATATATGTTTTTACTAGAAGGTTAACGGGACATTCTTGAGTTTGCTGCAATTTTTTAAAATGTTATCAACTAAGAGAGACTTTTTAACGATTGTAATAACATATCAAATATATTTTTATGCATAACATAATGGCTGTATATTAAACGTGGGTTTTTTCTGATCATTCTAATATTTGTACTTGGTTAAATTTCATTTTATTTCCTAAAATATTATTTTTTAGTACATACGAAATCATTTTGAGACAAAATTCACTTCTTACAAAAATTAAGACAATCAGAAACACATTGAACATACAGACACTGATGTTCTAAACACGGAAATATATTTAATACCTAATGTTGTTGGGTTGTTGTTGTGTGTTTTTTGTTTTTTTTAATATTCTTTTGTCTCCAGAATATAGAATGGCAGTGTCAGGGTTGTCTTTCCCAAGTGTTTACCCCTGCCCTTCTCCCACGCCAATAAAACTGTAACTTAGAATATTATAATCAACTCACTCAATAATGGTCTTTTGTAGCTGACTATGGGTGTAGTTTAGATCTTCTTAAGAAGATAAGCAACAAAAGCAGGCAGGCTGGCTACTTGAAATAATCAAACCAAAACATGTGATTCATGTCCTTAAAACTATATATTCCACAATTAGAAAAATCTCTCACGCATCAAAGGAGGGGCCAAATTTGATTTATTAAACAAACAAAATTCCATCGTGACTTCCAGCTTTTGTTTTCTTGAGTAGGCCATTGATGCTATTATCTGAGTGGATCTCACGGAAAGTGATACGCTTGACGACAAGCTCAGCTTTGTGTTCAACATAGTTAACATCATTGTTATTAACCCCACATAAACACTAATAAATCCATCAACAACAATTCCACAAATATTTTCACAAGACTTGTTGTTTTTTATCAGCGTGGCAAGCTAGAAAAACACAAAGCCATTTACACTTTGTATCTGCATTCCACTTGTGAACAGTTTTGTAGTGCATAAATCGCTTGATTTATGCCTTCGTCTGTGCCAAGCATGCAGTGATTGTTGTGAAAACTTCATACTAAACAATCACCTCTAAAGACGATGTCATGCCACTGTGAAATATATAAATAATTAAGCTGCAGATTACAATGTCACTGGGCCATACCTACATGTAGTGTGCAGGAGGTGGGAAGAACTGTTAAAAAAAAAAAAAGGAAATCTAAAGGGGTCCCGGAAATTCTTGAAATCCTAGGTTAAAATCTGTGCCATCTGACACATTTTGGAGGAAAGGAAAACAGATGATCCGAGAAGAATTCCCACCCCAGAGAGCGGGGAATGTGGAGTTTGTTCGAACCCCACACCCAGGTCTAAAATATAAAAATGTGCTCTAGGGCTTGAAATAGCGGCCTGCGAAAAGCTGTCTTCTTCTTTTCATTCACTTGCTGACTACACGTTGAGGCCAACAGATCACTTCTTGTGCCATACAGCTTCTTCTGGTTATTGTAGTTGTCCAGTTGTCTCCCTCAGCTGCTGTGGGTTTATGCAGTCTTGGATGACATGTTTGGTCATCTGTTCTGCTTCTCCACAGGAACATATGGTAGAAGATACCAGCTGGAACCTTGTATGCATACCATGGTTCGAAAAGCTGTCCATTTTTCAGACATTGCAGGTGAACTAAAAATTCTAAAGCTGTGGTATGTGCTATCCTATTTGTGGAATGGTACATATAAAAGATCCCCTGCTACTAATGGGAAAATTAAATAACGAAATGCTTGACATCCAACAGTCAATGATTAATGTGCTCTAGTGGTGTCATTAAACAAAACAAAGGGGCAGGATATAGCCCAGGGCAAAATGTGCTTGTTTGATGTGTGGTCGGTTTGGGATCGATCCCCATCAGTGGGCCCCAACGGACTATTTCTCATTCCACTATGGGATGATGCTTATACAAGATCCCTTGCTGCTAATCGAAAAAAGTAGTCCATTAAGTTTCCTCCCTCAATATCTATGTGGTCCTTAACCACATGTTGAGTGCGTTGTTAAATAAACATCTCAAGGGAAAAAGAATGATAAGCCCTCTTAAATGGTGAGGTCTGCTTGGCTGATATTTTCCGTATTAAAAACCAATCATGACAAATCCTCTATATACATGTATGTATCATACAGCCACTGTACTTGACCTATTCAGACATTTTTATTTTCCCCGATCATCAAAGTGTAATTTTCATCACGATCTACCTCAGGTACAGAACTGTACCACAAAACACACTTTGAAGTAGCCTGCTTTTTAATACAACTGTGCATTTGAAAGACATTCCACCGACCTAAACAACAAAACTGAAGGCCGTCTCAAAAACCTGTATGTGTGTGTACCTAACCACTACAGCCAGCCAGAGTAGTCTTACACCGGTTAGTACATCAACCTTGATACCAAAAATATTTTTTCTAATTCATAATCCTTCATATTTATCTTGTAAAACACACCTAAATGTACACACACCCATTTACCTTACACACACACACACCAAACAACCTATGCATACCATTTCAGAATCCAATGAATGTCAGGATTCACTGATTAAGTTTATCAAATAAAATTCTTATCTTCTGCCACACAGACAGCAGAATACATTGTACATATCTCTCTCTCTCTGTCTCTGTGTGTGTGTGTCTCTCTCTCTCTTTCTCTCTCTCTTCCCCCTCTCTCTCTCTCCATCTCTCTCTCCATCTCTCTCTCTCCTTCTCCATCTCTCTCTCCCCCTATCTCTATCTTTCTGCCTCAGTCTGTGCACATGTCTATCCCTCCCTCTAACTCTCTACACATATATATATATATATAAACTTTTGACACTTTTGACACTGATGTTCAAAATGGGTTGAAAAGATATATATAAATTGGAAAGTTGATGAAGCGAGAATGTTAATCGATGTGAAAAAAGATCTCCACTCATGTAGCCAGACGCATGGCTGGATGCACACAAAAGAAAACATGGTGGATTCACAATTGGCCATTTTGTCTTGCTGATGGTACCCTTACATCATCATGTCAGCGGAAAACATGCAGTATGTAACAGCGATGCACGCACTAAGCATTTCGATAAAATGTTAACAAAGGTCAGCAATGTAAAGATTTTATTTTAAAATAAGTGAACGCCCAACTTGATGCATGTCCTTCAAAGATAAATTACCAACCACAAATCTTCTGTGTAATAGGTAGGTATAAATGTTACTATACTTCATACTGATCAGACAGAGAGAGAGAGAGAGAGAGA
>JAECMU010136171.1:0-10086 GCA_016106625.1 Dracogyra subfuscus
ACATAAAATCAAGGTAAGTGTATTTTAAAACTTTCCAATCATTTCTCGTCGTCTTGAGATGTTCACGCTCCACCAAAATGTGACGTACAGTCAGTGTACACTGAAGAGGGTTTTTATAATAAATGAAAGTGTCACATGTGTATGGCTGATGCGGGCACGGCGTAAGACTACTTACTTCATCCTTCCTGCACCGCCTGTAGGATGACTGCCTTGACAGAATGAAGCTTATTCGCAACCGCACCGTCCCAATCGTCTTACCAAGTCAAAAATATATAATATTGGTTAACATGAAATTTAAAATGACTGTCGGGGACACCAACATGGAAACGGGGCAAATTCAAAGCAGACTTGGTAGCAACATCTGCCTTTTCGTTAGCCCTAATGCTGGTTTCCGCTGCCCGTTCGCCAAATCGTCACATGACGAAAGGGGGTCTCAAGTGACGAAAGAAAGAGCGGGCAGCATAGCCCAGTGGTACAGTGCCCGCCTGATGCGCGGTCGGTCTAGGATCGATCCCCGTCAGCTAACCACTGGGTTTTTTCTCGACATAACCGTATGTCCGACGCCGATATAACCGTAATTGTAATGTGTTGAGTGCGTCGTTAAGCAACAATTAAAAAAAAAAGCGAAAGAAAGTTGCAATAAGATCGTCACAGTGACGAATGATTTTGTTTTTACCCACCAAAAATCGATCATCCCTTATTACTGCACTTCATCTAACAAATTCATCGGAAAACTTTTTTGGGGCTGGCAGTAACAATATTTTTTTTTCTTTTTTAAATTAGCAAGCCAGCACATTCTGGTTACGTATTTATGTTGGCACTGACGTCACAGTCGCTCACTTCCGCAATTGTAGTGGAGTTCAGTCGGCCGCTTATCGCGAACGTATGATAGACTGGGTTTTTTTTACATTTATTATGTTTTGCACGTTTATTAATCAAATATAAGAATTGGTGGTTTTGGTTGTTCCATTCCTGGTGTCATCGGCTATAGCTTAAACCCGTGTACGAAAACATGCCGCCTAAGCAAGCAAAGCTTGCTAATTTCTGGTCACAAAATAAGCGACCTAGTTCTGAGTGTGATGATACAGACACCAGATGCGATAATAAAAAGCCAAAAACATCAGAGTATGACGCCAACAGAAAATTTCGGTCTAACTGGACGTCAAGTTTTCCGTGGCTGAGATTTGATGGCGCTAGACTTATGACGTGTAATATTCGCATGGTTCAGATTAAAGCGGGCAGCATAGCCCAGTGGTACAGTGCCCGCCTGATGCGCGGTCGGTCTAGTACTTTGTTTGAGGCATGTGCATGCACTGGAAAAATTGCCAAGGATAATTTTCCTTGGCAAATGCTAGGTGGCAAACAAATTATGATTGGCGAGGAAATATGCATAACTCAGGTCAACATTTATAATTACAAAGACCTACTTAGTGGTAGTAAGGAATTGTGTGAAAGAAAGGGAACGACACCTACTTATTGCAAAGGTGACATGGCATTACTTAACAGCAATGTAAAATTCGGTACGCAACTCACGAATTCACAAATGTCAGTTATGAAAAATCGTTTATTCTTTCTCGAAGGTCTTACAAAAAGCAACATTTTGAAAGAATGTTATGGACTTCTTCATCCGAAGCTATTTACACTGGGTGTAGAGCCTTTGGATACTTGGTTGGATTTTGGCATTGAAAGCCAAAGTGACCTTTGACCCCTGAAACCGAAGGACATTGGGCGTACGCCCTGCGCATGTTAACTGTAATTGTTTCGAGGTGGTAAATAAACTGAACATAAAGTAATAGTTTTATGAGCCATGATCTTTACAGCCACAGCTTGTAAATTTGATTTTAATACGACTTCACTCTGGGGAATGTTTTCATTTACAATAATGGAAACGCCCCCAGACGCTCTATTTTCAGTTTCTTGACATTTATGGTAGGGATTTAATACTGTCAGTACTCTTCAAGAAGGTTAACTGAACACACAGTGCAAGATGATTATACTTCTGAACACAGTGCAAGATGATTATACTTTTGAATTAGAAGACTTAATTCATCAAAATTGGGTCTAAGCCCACGACAGTTCCACTAGATAACTATTTTCCATCGGGAGGAAATATGGGCTTCATCTTTGGCTTTGCTGGTGATCGGCAATAATCTGGGGATGAAATCTCCATATCATCATCACCGACATCAGACAAATTTTCATAAATATTGCTGATCGGGACCGAACGTAGTTCGATCTTTTTCAGCCTACCAGACAGTACTTTTGGAGATTTCTGTGTGTCACTTCCCGTCTTAGGGAGACTAGCGCTCGACCTATTTGGGGGATTCTTAAAATTTCTTTGTGCTGGCGAGTAAATGTTTCTTTTTGTGCCTTCTCAATATCAGACAGTTTTTGTACTTGGCTTCGTCACAGTGCCAGGTGAGGTCTGTGTTGACATTAGCAGCAAGGGATCTTTTATATGCACCATCCCACAGACAGGGTAGCACATACCACGGCCTTTGATGTACCAGTTGTAGTGCACTGACTGGAGCGAGAAATGGCGCAACAAGCGAGCGCTGGCACCACTGGGCAACGCCTTGCCCGTAAATACAGGGGAAAGACGAGGAATGCTGCATTTACTTCCACAGATGCCCTTACATTGAACAAAAGACGCTGTTAGGTTCAATGCGGTTTCGTAACGAAAGGGTCAACTTTAGAACCAGCTTCAACAGTTTGCTTTTAATGAATCGCTTTGTCAGAAGGTGGTTTTTTATCTATTGGTTAACACGTGTTTACGATCTTAATAGATCATGTTTTTAAAGAGTACACTTCAAGCATGGCGCTTACAGATACATGTAGAACACTTTATTCCGGAAATAACTGACACCACAATGACCATTTTCCCTAGCAGGTCCGACTCACCAATTACAGTCAATACATAGCATTTAATGTTTAGTCACTTGTAATTAAATGTCAATGAATTAAAACAAAATTATTAATGTGTACATGTATTACAAGAACCTCTTGGTTTTGCGTTAATTGCACAGGGTGACATTCCTTCTGATTGGAGAAAAGCCATTGTCATTCCTAAGCCTGGTAAGGATCCAACAAATCCTACCAGTTATCGCCCTATTGCTTTGACAAGTTGCACTTGTAAAACCATGGAACGAATGATCAACCGTAGACTTGTCTGTTATCTCGAGTCCCACAAATTGCTTACTAACGTGCAATGTGGGTTCAGGACTAGACGTAGCACGGTTGATCATCTTGTTAGATTTGAAACGTTTTGTAGGGATGCTTTCATCCATAACCAGCATTTGGTATCGGTCTTTTTTGACCTCGAGAAAGCTTATGATACCACATGGAAGTATGCGATTTTGAAAGACCTCCATGGCATGGGCCTAAGAGGCCGTATGCTTGACTTTATCTCAAATTTCTTACAGAATAGGTCTTTCAAGGTACGAGTGGGATCTACGTTATCAGAGTCTCACTCCCAAGAGATGGGTGTGCCTCAAGGTAGCATCCTGTCAGTAACATTATTTTCCGTGAAAATTAACAGCATCACCCAGTGTTTAAAAACTGGCGTTGATAGCTCGTTATATGTCGACGATTTTCAGATCTGTTACAGGTCGTCCAGTATGAGTATCATTGAACGTCAACTGCAGCTTTGAATAAACTTCAACAATGGGCAACTGACAATGGATTTCGATTCTCAAAGTCAAAAAACAGTCTGTATGCATATCTGTCAGAAAAGAGGTCACCATTTAGAACCTCAGCTGTTTCTGGACAAAAATCCGGTTCCAGTTGTGGAAGAGACCAAATTTCTGGGGGTTATTTTTGACAGGAGGCTATCTTTTGTTCCTCATTTACAGTATGTGAAAAAGAAGGGCTTAAAGGCCCTCAATATCTTAAAAGTTATTGGCAAGACTGAATGGGGAGCAGATCGAAAGATTATGCTCCGACTTTATAGATCTTTAGTTCGGTCTAAACTTGATTATGGGTGCATTGTGTATGGGTCAGCACGTAAGTCTTACTTGCAAATGTTAGAACCTATACACAACCAGGGACTTAGGCTTTGTCTTGGTGCTTTCAAAACGTCGATGCACACGAACCTAGTTTGGGTGCTAGACGTGCAAAGCTTTCTCTGCAGTATGCTACTAAGATTAAATCAATGCCAAATCAACCTGCACACAATGCAGTGTTTGATAATAAATATGTGAAGCTGTTTGATGCGAAGCCGAATGCAATTCGAACATTTGGTCTTCGCATTAGGCAGTTTTTATCAGTTTAACAGACATTTTGGAAACTCCTTCATATTTTATTTTGCCACCTTGGTGTATCAAACCACCAAAAATTGTATTCGATCTTGTGCATCTAAAAAAAAATCGCACAGATGCAGTTATTTATAAACAACATTTCATGGAAATCCAAGAGAGATACTGTGATTACATTCCTGTTACACAGACGGATCACGGGATGGGAATTATGTGGCTTGTGCTACCGTTTTTCCATCAGACGCAATCATTTCCATGAGATTGCCCGATTTAGCATCTATCTTTACTGCTGAAATCTGGGCAATCATTAAAGCCCTGGAACAGATTAAGGATTATAATAAGCCCCAAAAACATTTTCTTTTTAGCTGATCTTTACTGCTGAAATCTGGGCAATCATAAAATCCCTGGAACAGATGTACATCCAAGTATATTATTTTTACACTCACTTTCGTGTCTCCAAGCTCTTCAGTACATGAAATTGGAGCATCCCTTAGTTGGAATGGTGATAAGAAAGTGTGTCTTTTTATCAATTGCCAATAAAGATGTTATATTTTTCTGGGGGCACTAAGGAAAGGATGCAGTGGGATAAAAAAAAAAAAAAAAGATGGGTGACGTAAACTTAATAGGATATTGTAAACTGATGGCCAGTGTTCTGTATTGTGATTGGTTAATTACATTCTTTTTCCGGGATCAAATGAAAATAACACCCGGAAAGCTAAGGACGTCATTAGCAAATGGAACAGGCGAAGTTGACGATTCAAGAGTCTACAGTTAAGATTGTAGCCAGGGTATTTTATTGTTATTTTGCGGGTTTCCACACACACACACACACACACAGAAATACAAAATAAACAGTTCCGTAGAAAAACAATTCAGTTTACAATAGACATCACCATATTGAGTTTTTAGATTTGCGGGTGTGTTATGATCTATTTGATGTCCACAAATGTTTGGTTTTTTACCTCAGGCTAACGCCTTTGTTCAAAAATGACAATAACACCTGCACATCTAAAACCTCCATATAGTGGACCAGTTTGTCAACTGATCGTAGCAGGAATCCTTTATTGTTGTTGCGGTAATCCCTAACCATAACAATTTCGCCAACTTTAAAATCACGCATCGATGACTCATCTGATTTTCAGATATCCGGGCGAGTCCTAAGTCTTCTTCCAAACATCAGGACTGATGGTGGTTCTCCTGCCGTACCATCGCATTCTTAAAATACTGTACAAACCTTTCTGCCAGTTCATTTGTTCTTGAATGGTAGGGTGCGACAGGTTATGTGTTTAATATTGTTTCTCTTCATGAAGGCCTCAAAGGGGCATTCCCGAGTTTGTGGCATTGTAAGATGTTTCCGTCTAATAAAATATTTCGACGATCAAACTTTCATATTAAATATATTTTCTTGTTTAGAATATCAATGTCTGTATATTCAATATGTTTCTGGTCGTGTTTATATTTGTAAGAAGCCCAAACTGGATTTCGTCATCAAATAATTTCGTACGTACGAAAAAATATTTTTTAGGAAATAAAATGAGAAATTGAATTTACCTAGTACAAATATTAGAACGTTTAATATAGAGCCACTAATATTCTAAACAAGAAAATAAATTTAATATGTAAGTTTGATCGTAGAAATATTTTATTAGTTGATAACATCTAAAAATATTACAGCAAACTGAATTGAGGACCATTATCAGATACTACTTGTTCGGGTATTTCAAATTGTGCAATAATTGTTTGTGATGTAGAGGTATTCTTCATGGGAATTATTTCAGGCTATTTGCTATGAGAATCTACAACAAGAACAAGAGAAAAATTTATCTTGTGGTGCAGAACCATTTATTTGTTGTTACTGTCATTATTTACCAGTTAGGTTGTGCTATTTTATTTTATTTATTAAGAATTGCTGTCGCCGTTATTGTTAAATGGCATGCTCGTAATCTGGATAACTTTTGCACATACATTAAAGGGACATTCCTGAGTTTGCTGCAATATTTAAGATGTTATCGACTAATAAAATATGTCTACGATTAAATATATTTTCTTATTTAGAATATTAGTGGCTGTATATTAAACATGTTTCTAATCGTTCTAATATTTGTAAAAGGTTAAATTTAATTTTATTTCCTAAAATATATTTTTTTCATACGTACTAAATAATTTTAAGACAAAATCCAGTTTGGGCTTCTTACAAATATTAAGACTACCAGAAATACAGATTCTGATATTCTAAACAAGAAAATATATTTAATATGTAAATTTAATCGTAGAAATATTTTATTTGTCGGGAACAAACTCGGGAATGTCCTTTTAATTATATGAAATAATATAAACGAAAACACCACGTTATCAAAAGCTTGTCATCGTGTTAAATTCTGAATGCACAATGAAAAAAATAAGCTGGTATTAAAATATCAGTCATAAGATAAGGTGTATGTAATGATGTGGCAGTCCTTTTATTAGCGATGCAGGAAGGATGAAGTAGTCTTGCTCGCATTCTCTTAAAGGGACATTCCCGAGTTTATTGCATTGTAAGATGTTTCCGTCTAATAAAATATTTCCACGATCAAACTTTCATATTAAATATATATTCTTTGTTTAGAATATCAATGTCTGTATATTCAATATGTGAAAATATAGAAGTCGTATTTACATTTTTGTAAAAGCGCATGATTAAATTTTCTCACTATCTAATCGTATTTGAAAAATAAAACATGTAATTTAAACAACTGTACCTATAAATAAAGGAATACGAAGTGCAATAACGATAACATATCTAAAACGAATTGAATAAGAAGCTAAATAATTATGACAAAATGTAGTGTCATCGAGTGTAAGGGTAAGAAATTCAACGGCGTTCGCCTCGTTTTGTTTTTGTGGGAGTTTTTAAGAGGATCGCTTTGTCAGGTATGTTTGCAGTGCAGTATTGTTAAATAAATGTTAATACAAATTTCTTTTTTTTAAAGTCTGTGGTGAAGAACATTTTCTGGAAAATTTCCATAGGAAGAAATATATCATGACGTTACGTGTTTTCGATAGGATAAGCGAAAGATATTACCAAAAAGCAGGAAATATGTATGTAATAAATAGACCATTTCATGGTATTTTTCCGAATACGATTTTTATGTCAACTCGTGATGTGTGAGAACCCATGAAATAGCCTCTATATATTGTATTCATTTTAACACACGAGTTGGTACCATTTAACACACATCTTATCGCTACGAAATCCTAGAATCATAATAGGTTATGACGTCACACGAGCTATAGTTACGTCATAGCTCGGTAGTATTTTTAATTAAACTTTGAAAATGCAGAAGACAAAAAAGAAAAACTGTTTGGGCAGAGACAGTAAAACTGACCCCCACTATACTGTAGACGAGACTCCTACAGTATATGGTTTGGATGGTAGTCCTCGCGTCCTTCGTTACATTATGAACGAAACGTTTGTGCAACATGAGGGCAATTATTATTTCAAAAATGCAAACCCTTTTTTATTCCACTTTAAAAGTGTTCCATAGAATTGGACGACATTCTACTTTCGCGGGCAGCATAGCCCAGTGGTACAGTGCCCGCCTGATGCGCGGTCGGTCTAGGATCGATCCCCGTCAGCTAACCACTGGGTTTTTTCTCGATATAACCGTAATTATAATGTGTTGAGTGCGTCGTTAAAAAAAATACTAATACTAATACATTCTACTTTCAGATCTTTCAGATTGCCATATTTCACCCTGTAAAACTAAAAACTGCAAAACATGTCCAATATTATTAACGGACCCAAAATTTAAAAGTAACTTTCGGCTAAAGAATATGGCACTACATTATTTGAGCCACTCTGTCAGAGCACAAATCATATTTATGGCATAGAGTTGCACACTCTGTGGTCTAATATATGTTGGTGAGACAACAGAAATTGTCAGCTCGAGTGAGCCAACACAGATCTGGCATCAATAAAAAACACATTCATCTTGTGTCTACCAACATTTCAATGGTGCGAACCATTCAATCCACTGCCCCTGTGTGTGCATTAACCTCACCGTGGTGCAGGGGTGAACATTATTTTATAGAATGGTCAATAAATGCACAACTCCTCGTAGGAGGCGCCTTGTTTGCCGTGAGGTGCGACCCGTGAAAATGGATGATAGGATCCTGGTGATTGAGTTGGGGCATACCTGCGGGTATGACTTCTGTCAATACATCACTTTGGCCCGGAGTTCATATAGACGGGTGGTCAGGAAGGCCCGACCTGATCAGTCGGCTGGTCACGTCAAGCTCAAGAGCAAACCCACTCTGTTTTGTTAAATTTTGTCATGAACGAACATTGCCTAGAATACCATTTGCATTATTTGCTCTTGGGGCGGTGGCTAGGGTCAATCGGGTAAAGTAACGTTTTGTCTTTATTTTGCCTGCGTATATTAACCATGTATCCCTGGCATGTATGTCTGCTGGGTATCCGCAGCATCGTGTCCCCTTGTTGGACTCTGTGGTGGGTGGGGGGCATGGTTGACGAATAATTATTCATTTAACATGGATATTACTAAATTAAAAACAACAGATGGGGCCCTGAAAAGGGTCCACACCGATGTTTCGGACTCCTTATCTTTTGATGAGGAGTCCATGACTGCCTCAAAAACAATTACGAAGAAATCACGTGTGATCTCTTCAAATTGGCCACGGTTCCTCGTCATCAGTTCCACTGGTGATGGGGCATTGAAAAAAATGTCACCTTTTGCAATTCAAAAGGGGCTCGTCGGGTCTAGCCGGGGAGCCAAAAAATGTTACAAAAATGAAAAACGGATCGCTGTTGGTCGAATGTTCGACAGAAAAGCATTCCAAATGTCTTCTGAAGTCGACTATTCTAGCCAACATTCGCATCATCGTACTGCCACACACTTCTCTCAACTCCTCGAAGGGAGTTATCAGATGCCGAGATTTGGAAGGTGTTAGTGATGAGGAAATCTGTGACAATCTTACTTCGCAAGATGTCACAGCCGTCAGGAGAAAGAAGGTTCGGAGGAACAACGAAATGGTTCCAACGAATACCTTTATTCTAACATTTAGTACTCCTACCCTTCCACATTCGATTAAGGCTGGATACCTCAACATTCCTGTTGAGCCTTTCATTCCTAATCCACTTCGATGCTTCAAATGCCAGAAATATGGCCATGGTCAAAATACCTGTCGAGGCAAAAAGACATGTGCTCGTTGCGGTCAATTTGACCACGACAGTAAAACTTGCAAAAAAGACCTTGTATGTACAAACTGCAAGGGTGATCATTTTGCGTACTCGAGAGAGTGCCCGATGTGGAAAAAGGAAAAGAAGGTTCAGGAGGTTAGGGTTGAGAAACGTCTAACCTTTGCTGATGCCAGAAAACTGGTGGAGAGATTTCAATCTGCTAGAGTAGCAGCATCATATGCTGTTGCTGCTGCAGTGAAGATCTCCACCAGAAGTATTTCAGTAAATACAGACTTGACGTGGCAATGCGATGATGCAAAATACAAAAAACTATCCGATGTTGTAAACGTGGAGCAAAAAGCTGCTCAGCAGCAGAAGGAGGCAGCTCAGAAAAAGAAGCAAGCTCCTGCCAATGCTACCACTTCCACACAGGTGTCCTTGGACACAAACAAATCATCAGTTGGGTTGAGTACTGGGATGCCAGTTCCCAGCTTACCCAAGTCAAAAAGCAAACCAGTTAAGAAGGATCACTCCTCTAGGCGGCTTAAAAAAGCCGAACAGAACTTAACAACAAGTAATATGTTTCAGGCTCTGGATGATGGAGGTGATGAGATGGAAGTCTCATCATTTGATTATCCAGAAACAAAACGACCA
>JAECMU010136172.1:1304-21993 GCA_016106625.1 Dracogyra subfuscus
AAAGATAACAAGTTTATATATTTTCAGTACATGGCGTCCAAATTTAACCAACCTGACATTCTGCAATGGCACGTTTGCTGACACTGACCCCTGTTGGACATCAGTTTCCCTCTCTAGGATGGATGTTTACAGGATATTTGTGGTTTGTTCCTGAATGACTTCTTTGTTAAACTTGTTTAAGCTACACATGTAGCTCTAATAGGTATTCTGTAAGACACTTTGCAGTGTTTATATGAAAGAAGGAAATGTTTTATTTAACGATACACTCAGCACATTTTATTTATGGTTATATTGCGTCAGACATATAGTGAAGGACCACACCGATATTAAGAGAGGAACCCTGCTATCGCCACTTCATGAGCTAATCTTTTTCGACCATCCCACAGACTGGATAGCACATAACACAGCACATTGTTGTGGTGCACTAGACGGAGCAAGAAATAGCCCAGATCTGACTGTGCAGCAAACAAACACTTTACCATTTGGCTACGTCTCGCCCCCTATATTTATATGAAAGTCAAGTGGATTTATCCTGCAACCACTGTTTCTATTGACAGATTATGTGATAATGGATAAAGCAAAGTTATAAACATATAGTAATAGTATAGTAGTAGAAGATATGTGATGTCACACATAGCTACGTTGACCTCTAGGATATCATACAATGTAACCGGCCTTGGTGGCGTCGTGGTTAGGCCATCGGTCTACAGGCTGGTAGGTACTGGGTTCACATCCCAGTCGAGGCATGGGATTCTTAATCCAGATACCGACTCCAAACCCAGAGTGAGTGCTCCTCAAGGCTCAATGGGTAGGTAAATGACCAGTGATCCATAACTGGGTCAACAAAGGCTATGGTTTGTGCTATCCTGCCTGTGGTAAGTGCAAATAAAAGATCCCTTGCTGCTAATTGGAAAGAGTAACCCATGAAGTGGCGACAGCGGATTTCCTCTCAAAATCTGTGTGGTCCTTAACCACATGTCTGACGCCATATAACTAAACAAAATGTGTTGAGTGCGTCGTTAAATAAAGCATTTCTTTCTTTCTTTCATACAATGTAGCTGAAATAAAAAAATTTACCTTTAATTTTTATGGTCTGCAGGATAAAGATAATAACTAGTTAATGACATCGGATATTAGCTTTATCCTGTTCAAGGGGCGGGACGTAGCTCGGTGGTACAGCGCTCGCTCGATGTGCGGTCAGTCTGGGATCGATCCTCGTCATTGGGCCCATTGGGCTATTTTTCGTCACAGCCAGTGCACCACGACTGGTATATCAAAGGATGTGGTATGTGCTATCTTGTCTGTGGGATGGTGCATATAAAAGATCCCTTGCTGCTAATCGGAAAGAGTAGCCCATTAATGTCAAAATAATCATGTTTTGTAATGCACCATTCATTATAGCCATACTTTAATAATATGTATGTGTTAACAATATGCAGAATAAAAAAATGTATGTCATGAAAGGTGTAGCTTCTAAACTTTGTCACAATATTGTAAAAGTACTACCAATGACATGTATTCTGAGTTTTAATGATTTTTTTTTTTACAGGCTTGTTTTCTGCTAACCGTGGGGCCATTTGCATTCTTCAACATCCAGAAGACAAAATACCTCCAGATCACTACAACACTGGCAAGATGGCTGGGTGAGTGCTTTCCATTCTTGTTTCAAACGGTGACAGAATAAATGAAAATACAATGTTTCCAGAATTCCAGATTTTAGTGTGCTACCTTGAAATCTGTTCTCATCCCTCAACACCACATAAACTTTACAACACCCTGAATTTTTTTTTTGTATCCAATGTCATTTTCTTCCCTATATCCCAAAATGTTTAAAGTAGAGATGTTTTGTCTTAAAAAGAAAGCAGTAATTAGTAATTTTGCATAAACTTCCATTACAGACTTTGCAAGGCAGCAATTATTGTGCTTTTCAGAAAATAAAGAAAAATAATAATTGCATGCATTGTCATGATGGTAAGAGGTTATTACTATTTGAGACTTAAGACTAGACTTTAAGATTTTTATTAGCAGATTTTTTGGTCAAAATTTACCAAGTTCCTAATATTTTTGGGATCCAACTTGAACACTGATATACGATTAAGTATCTCATTTCATTTCAACTTATTTTCGTGCTTATATCCAATTAAGGTTCAAGCATGCTGTCCTGGGCACACACCTTGGCTATCTGTCCAGGACAGTGGATTAGTTGTTATATGTATCTTAAAGGTAAAGTCTAAACTGGACCCTGAACACATCGGAATCATGTCAAAACCAGCCATGTTTCAAGGTCTCGAATTTGATAAATTCTACAACACAACCCTTTGAGCACTGAATCCTTTCTAAATTAGATAAATATCAAGTCCCTGGTGTGATTTGGTTGAGACAGGTTTCACTGTGTGTCATATATACATGTATATAGAATGAAACCTCTTAAAACCAGACATTTTTCATATGGTAGCCCCACTCCCATGGCTAGTGATATTCATTGTTGGGCTAGTAAATAACTACTGTTGCCATGCCCGATGGTTAGTGAATATTTTGGGTCAAATGCTGCAGTTACATCTATATGTTAAATATAAATATCCTGCCCACATCCAACCCATCAATGTTAGTGTTTTGAGCTATATCTCCCTCTTTAGGTAACATATTTGATTATTACTAGTATTTAGTAAAATTGTGAGGTAGGGCTAGTGAATTTTTACTCGTGGCTAGTAAATCTTTAAAATCACTGATCCCATGGCTAGTGGATTTTATGAAAATTCTAGAAGCCCTAAGAAGGGATCTTCTCTAAACTTAAAACCAAACTTTTTATTTGGTCCAGTTTATATTTGATATAAACAAATGGCTATAATTTCTTTTTTCTTTCAGCATTTGGGATCATGATCATCCTGGCCATCAACAAATTGGCACACCACAAAGGTCAGGGCAGACCGGTGATTGCCGACATCTCTGGCGTGCCCAACCTGTTTGGTGTCTGCGTGTATTCATTCATGTGTCACCACTCCCTGCCGTCCCTGATCACACCGATCCGAAACAAATCCAGCCTGTACAGAGTCCTTGCCATGGACTACCTGCTCATCCTGGGCTTCTACGCTCTGCTGTCCTTCACGGGAATCTTTACATTCGCAACCATACAGGACATATACACTCTCAATTTCCTACCCGATGACTGTGGTGTAAACAGTGTAACCGACGTGGCCTTTTTTCAGTACTTCCTCGCCCTGTTTCCAGTGTTTACGTTGAGTACAAACTTTCCAATCATCTCCATAACATTAAGGAACAACATCACAACTCTGTTCTCAAAGGAAGACGCTCCTCGACATTGGACATTAACCAGACTTCTGTTTCCGTTGGTGGCAATTCTCCCGCCAATAGCCATTGCCTTTGGGACGAATGAAGTAGAGTTTCTAGTAGGCATCACAGGGTCCTATGCTGGTGTAGGAATACAGTATGTGATTCCAACGCTTCTCGTGTACTACGCTAGGAAGAATCAAAATATAGATCATAGTAGGAATCGGATGAAGTCACCATTCCTTCATGTCTTTTGGATAATACTCATAATCTTATGGTCCGTGTTCTGTTTAGGGTTTGTGACTGTAAATCACATTGTTACTCACAAGTGATCCAGACAGCTTAACTGTGATTTGTGACTAAATATTTCTGGAAATTCCATATTCAGACAATTAAATATTATTATTATATTTTTTCTTTTTATAAATATACCGTTAAATATCAATATTCAGACAATTAAATCATTTTTATTTATTTTGGTTTTCTTTGGTAATTATTCATTGAATGTGGACCGGCGTCATAGTTAGGCCATCGGACAACAGGCTGGTAGTACTGGGTTTGGATCCTAGTCGAGGCATGGGCTTTTTAATCCAAATACCGACGCCAAACCCCGATGGGTAGGTGTAAACCACTTGCACCGACCAGTGATCCATAACTAGTTCAACAAAGGCCATGGTTTCTGCTATCATGCCTGTGGGAAGCGCAAATAAAAGATCCCTTGCTTTTAATTGACATAAGAGTAGCCCATGAAGTGGCGATAGCGGTTTTTCTCTCAAAATCTGTGTGGTCCATAACCACATGTCTAACGCCATATAACCGTAAATAAAATGTGTGGGTAGGGGAAGGTTTTAGCATTATATTGTTCTGTCTTAACAAAGTAGGAATGCCAGTGCCACACTTCAAGTTTTTCAGTCAACTTACAGATTTGAAATTGCTGTTGCTGAGATTTTTTGCACAATGTCATCTTTATGTCACATTTTGGACATGCTGTGTAAAAATCACTTTAGGACTAACCCTCTCAGATTTCAATGAAATTTGGTACACCCAAAATTTTAGACTCGTAACTTTAGGGGGTTAACTTTTTAAAGTTTAGTGCATAATAAATTTTATTTGTCTATTCAAGACCTTTAAAATAGCATTTGAATGTTTTTTTCTCTACTTCAGTTAGTAAAAAGGTTACCTTTTGAAAATGGATGGTAACCTGAATGTTAAAAGTTCAAAATTGTGGTTCTGTTTTCTCGCATACTACTATAGGTGTACCAAATTTCATGGAACGTCCCATTCCCAAACTCGACCAAGACATTTTTCTGCTTATAAAAAGAAACTTACACCAACAATAAGTAGCAAAACATGATAGTTTTATTAACAAAATATTCTTTCATACAAAACATTTCCTAACAACATGGTAAACCTGTTGTAGTTTGTTAGACCATGGATTGACAATGTTATGTTAAACCTGGTTACCTAAACCCGTTTCATTCTCGCATCACTTAATAGATGAAAAGATCAGTTTCCTTGTTGTCAAATTAAAATCGACCTGTTCTGTCCACGAATCCTTGCAGTGATGATCTGTAATGAATGCTTAAAGGAGGACACAATCAAGGCATTTGGCCTGGTATACATATTCAACGATATATATAGCTCATTATTGCTTAATATCAACAAGTATAAGCTTATAGTTAATTAATAAAACGGTTAAATGTGACCGTTATTATATACAACGGGCGCAGCCATTTTGTACCATCCCAGTGAATACGCCCTCTGGCGAGCTGGTGGTTACGTAATACCTAAATGTCACATCAGGAATTAGTATTGAATTGAAGAAACAAAACATACCTGATTTTTGCGGATGCATCCCAATATTATTTAATAATAATCATCCCAGTAAGCTAGCAACAATTACTAGTATATATTATATTTAATACAAAATAAACCAACATTATCAAACTGTATTATGGTTTAAATTGACCCACGTACTTAAATAATAATCGGAGTGTTTTCTTAGTTAATTGGTCGTTTCTTTTCGTGGCCAGTACCTGTGGTTCTTAATTGGCAGGTGTATATTTAGACGCACTTCAGACACTGTGTCTAGACACACTGAAAAAAGACGGGCCCTTTTTATCAAGATCACAGGTTATTGTGTGATAACCTCAAAGTATAATGGACTTTACCAGCCGTCTCCTCTTTATTACTGTAAGTAATTCTGTAAAACCTTTGATTAAGTAGACTTTCCTATCTAAAATCACAAAACTGACAAATTACGTAGTCGTGAGTAGTCATTTTTGCTTGAACGTATCCTACCAATAGGCATAATAATATGCATTTTTTCTTTGGATTTAAAAAAAAAAATATATATATATAACTCCCATTTCGTTATATTGATGCAAATTTAAATATATTTAGTTAAATAGTTTATTATACTATCAAGTCATTTATGTTGTTTTACAAGTCAGGTTGATGAAAGCCAAGCGCCTTGTCGTAAATTAGAGTTTGTTTACATTGTGAATAACAAAGAAGTTTGACGGAGCTGCATCACTTCGCCCCAAACTACACCACCGAACGTCACAAAAACAAAACAAAATGGCTGTCACCAGTTAGCAGGAATAATCATGTTTTTTAAATTAATTTTAAAATTACGCGTTTTTCATTTGTTAAAGTGTCAGTATGTGTTGGTGGTCCGGGTATGTATCTTTCCAATACATAAGGCTGTTGTTGGAGTTTACTCGACCTTTAAGCATAATCCCAAGGACAAACCTGGGTACAATTGGTGTACTTCTAAGCTATAACTTTGTACAATGGTGTTATCTAAAATATTTTAATTTTTTTTAAAAAAAATGTATGTTTTGTTCAACGACACCACTATGCACATTGATTAATTAATCATCAGCTATTAGATGTTGACATAAGTCTCATGGAGGAAAATGCACTTTTTTTCATTAGTAGCATGGCTGAAACATTGTAATGAATATTCTTCTTGTGTCCACCATAACCAGTAAAACTGTCCAAAGTGGTGTTTAAAACAGTCGAAGATCCTTTCAATTTTATGTCCAAAATGATGTGTAAAATTGTCTTCAGGTTTTCCAACCGCACAAATTATTGTTAGGAGTATGTTGTAAAATACTTGTTACCCATGTTCAGTTTGAATACATTGGTGATCAACAATCATGCCAATGGTTTTTTAAGTGTCCTATATAACCAAAAATGTTAATTTATAAATTTTAAAGTATTTCCCAATCAAATGTGAATGTCGACACCCTGGTGTTGATGCCTTCTCTTTGGTTGAAGTTCTTTTGACTCTTGTACCTAGAAATGCTCCACAAACATTCTGTGCACTAGTTCTGATGCTATTTAATAATGGCAGCGATAGTAACATTATTTGCATTCCAAAACCAGACACTGTCAAGAAGGAACAATCGTCCCCTCGTGGATGATGGCTCGAGACAGGTTCCGAGTCAGAGCAAGGCGCAGCAGTTCCAGCTTTTGTTTCTTCGGGTCAGACAGAGCCTGTAAATAAAATAAAAAGTAAAAAGTAAAACTTAAAGATTGTTTTAACATCACCACTAGAGCATATTGATTTATTAATCATCAGCTATCGGAAGTAGCACATTTGGTAATTTTGACATAGTCTTAGAGACTTGTAGCAAAGGATCTTTTACATGCACAATCACCCAGACAGAATAGCAAATACAACGGCCTTTGATATGAAAGTTGTGGTGCACTGGCTGGAATGAGAACTAGTCCAATGGGTTCACCAACAGGGATTAATCCCAGACCGACAGTGCATCAGACTTCGTCCTGCCCCATGTTGAACAGAAACATACTGGATAAACCTCACTGTTGTAACAAAGCCAGAGAGAGAGAGAGAGAGAGAGATGATATATCCTTACAGTTGATTTAAATTCGTTGCACATTTGAAGCTAGTTTAAATACATACGACTTCTAGCGTTCAAGATGTATGTTTGAGCATTATTTGGGGCATGACAATTTACTGATAAACAAGTCTTATTTAACACAATAAGTTTTAATTACACTTAAGACATACCTTATATTCAAAACGTACCTTATTCTCCGACTTGTTTTCTTTAACCATGTCCTGCATTAACTCTTCTAAACAGTGCATCAATTCATATGTCTGCGTGCTGCTAAATACGACCTGTCATAAAAAATGTCTCTGTATTTAAAAATTACATATGTATGTAATACAACTAAAAAGAAAATAGGTAACTTATTTTATGAAACTTTGTTTAGCATGTACATAAAAAACCAAATACGGCAATGTCTAAAATGGCAAATAACTTGCAAGCATTAAACTAAATGAAGACTACGTGTTACCACATATTATGAAAATAGTAAAAAATGGTATATCATGCTCCACAAATTTGTATGACAAAAACACAACAACATAAATATTGATCAATTGTTTGTTTTCCAAACAGAAGACACGCATATAGTGATACGAGGTGCTGTTAAATATTAAATCTGTTGTCTGTGAAGAGAGATAAACTAAGAAATGTTTTATTTAATGACACACTCAAAACATTTTATTTTATATATATATCATGGCATCTGACATATGGGCCCATATTTTCGAAAACGATCTTATCCATTGAAATCGTAAAAAACAATCGCATGCTATGATGTCATTATGGTGTGCGCTGTAGTGACGTCACAACCTACAATTTCATAGCACTAAGATAGCTTCGAAAATACGGACATGGTTAAGGACCACAGATAATGAGAGGAAACCTACAGCCCCATGGCCTACTCTTTTTCGACTGGCAAGAAATAGATCTTTTATATTCTGTCCCAGAATTGTTTTTTTTTAAACTGAGAATTATCCACTTAATAAATGTGTCTTAAAATTGTGTCTTAAAATATACTGTATCATAATTCATATCTATATTTTATGATAACCGTGACACTCAATAGTCGATGTGTATTTTTGTGCTGGGGTGTCGTTAAACATTCCTTCATTCTAGTAACCTGTACATGGGTTACCAGGCTGAGCCACAATGCTCGTCTCTATGCCTGGTTTGTGATCTTGCAATCCAACCAATTATATCTGCTGATGTCACATATCAGTGAATGAATCTACTCATATATGATAAGCATGGGTACAAAAACATATGTTTAACATAAAGAAATAACATACTTGTTTAGTTTCAAGAAGAGGCAAGGCATCCAGAATAAGGATAATCCAAAAACTGAAAAATAGAATAACATACATCAATGATTTAAATCATACCATTAATAACCAGTAAAAACCAGTCCAGTCCAACAGGCGACATCATTGTTCTGATTGACTGTAGTCTGCAATTTAAGGCGTTTATTTTATGTTGAATACATGAAATGAATGCGTAACAACACACACAGTGACGTTTCACCGTGGAACCTGTAACAATTGTGTTTCAAAGTTAGATATTTTTGTATCATGAATGGTTCCGATTTGTTGTCGTCTGCTTTGTGAGGTACCATCCTTCTACACAAATATTTTTATAAATTTCCACGTAAGAATAAAAGTAAAAGTGTTTTGGAAATGACAATATCATCAACGTCCCTAACTGCATTATGCTTCCAACTCGGTTCAGTTAAGTTTTCTCGTGCATGGTTCGCGCAATCAACATATGATTTGTTGTCGTTCATTTGTGAGATTTGTCTTCACAGTCCGTGAACATTTTCATTAACAATGAAGTTCAGACAAGTAAGTATCTCAATACAAAACGTTACAAACCCTTAAAACCAATACTTTTGCCAAGTCTTACGATATCTGGAGAGGGGATACAACCTCGGGGGCTGGGGTGGCACAAGCTATATTGTTACCTTTATTTAAATAGAGTAGGACCCAAAAAAAACCCACCTTACATTTTCGTCCTGGGAAGTGCCTCCCAACCCCTGGTTCCTATGGACTCTACTACCACCAGTACCACCACCACCAATAATAAACGGTGCATGTAACTGCTAATAACAATAAGTCAGACACTAGTACCCGGTGCTGAATAGCAAATGTAGGCTAATTGCAGTTTATACAAAATATATAAAATTTATTATTTCAACATGATCAGTGATGGACTATCATTGTCGTCTTATTCCAATTCAAGTATCATGGTTGCTGCAGCAGCCACTTCCTCAACAGAAGCAGCCATATTGGTGAAGTAACTTCACGCCTAGAGCACATTGATTTATCTATCATCAGCTATTAGATGTCAAACATTTGGTAATTTGCCATATTGTGTTAAAGAGGAAAACTTGCTACATTTTTCCATTAGTAGCAAAGGACTATTGTTTTTATATATACACTATTCCATAGACAGGATAGCACATACCATGGCCTTTGATATACCGGTTGTGGTGCATTGGCTGGTGTGGACATATGGTTAAGAACTATAGAAAATAAGGAAACCTGTGCCACTTAATGAGCTACTTTTTTTTTATTAGCAACAAGGGATGTTTTATATACCATCCCATAGACAGGATAGTACATACAACAGTCTTTGTGGAGCTTTGACTGAACGGAGGGAATAGCCCAATGGGCTGTCTGTGATGGGGATCGATCCTAGAACAACTACACATCAGCTAATCACTTTACTTCTGGGCTACACCCCACCCCGACAGTAATTAGTTACTATAAAACATTACTCTTTTCAGAGACAATGTTACTGTAAAACGTAACAGGAATCTTACAGTAAATGTAATTAAATAAAATAAATGAAAACTATTCAGAGATTGGTAAGTGAGATATTTCAACATACTCTTTTGGAGCCAGTCTGGCCGTGAGGAGTGACAAGAGAAGAGAACCAGCCGCGTGGAAATCACCATCCTCGTACAGCTTGTGAAACTCACGATATTTACCTACAGTCAACATTCAAAACAAAAACCCATTCATTAAGTTGTTAAAAAACACAAACAGATAAATAACACACACACAAAAATACAACCATGATTAGCCCAACCTTTTTTTAAGGAAGGAAATACTGCCCATGATATGCTTATACACCAGACAGAATTATTCTGTACAAATTAACAGGAATCTTGTAACAAATAATATATAATAGATGAAAAAGTTTGGAAACAGTCTGTGAATACTGTACTCTTTTGCTGTAGCTGTGAGATGTGACAAAAGACGAGAAGGTCCAACAACAAATTCTGATTAACACTACTAAACAACATAAAAATCTAATAAACACCTCTTTTTTTTTTTAATGAAGGGAATATTGCCTAAGGAACCAAATATATTGTTATCATTATACATGTCATTTATTCACAAAACATTAATTCCTTCAACATTAGGGTCTACACCATTGTTCGACAAATGTTTGGCAAAGTCACTAGCCCTCACAGAAGCTTTAGCTAGTGCCATATGTATTATTATAGTAATAAGCTGATACTTTTCACTGGCCCAGACAAAAGTTTCACTAGCCAGGACCAATAGCTAGTGGATTTGTCAAACCCTGCTACGTTTATCAGATATGAGTATCATTATTCCATTACCAGCAGTTGGAAATAAAACTTACAAACCATCAATATTTTATAACAAACCTGTTCCCTTTAAAACTAGCAACTCCAAATATTCAGTTGCGATTGATGAGATACTTTTATGCCTCCACAATCTGTGACAATCTACTGGAGCCTCGATCCATGTATTTGAAACTGTGTTCACGAATGGCGGAGGCCTTTTCCAAACATTGCCACCTGCCTCCTACTAAAACCACTGGGTTGGTACAGTTTAATATTTAATTTAGGTTTGTCTTCCTTGTAAAAAGGGCGGAATGTGGCCCAGTGGTACAGTCTGGGATTGATTCCCATTGGTGCACCCATTGGGCTATTTCTCGTTCCAGCCAGTGCATTACAACTTGTATGTCAAAAGCCATGGTATGTGCTATTCTATCTGTGGGATGATGCATATAAAAGATCCCTTGCTGCTAATTGAAAAAAGTAGCCCATATAATTGGATATAAATACGAAAATCAAGTTAAATGAAAAACAAAAATGAAGCTCACCTAGAAAGGTGAGTCTGTTGCTAAGTAACATCGCTGGCCCCAAGTTGTCAATCAGATCAAGGTGAGAGAACTCCCCTTTTTCACTGTACTCTAGTAAAAATCTACAAAACAAAGAAGAAGGAAATATTAATTTTACTTTTTTTTAATAACAAAAATACTACCAGAAGAATGACATAACACCACTATATGCCATTTGAAACTGGCCGACTTTGTTTTAACGATAAAAGTTGCTAAAATAATTTCTAGTATTTAACTGGCCTTTATAAATGTAAATATAATGACAGAACTCAAAACTTATCAACCTAAAGGTCTGTTGTATTAAATTTAGTAAACCGTTCATATTTTAGACCACTACTGGGTGACAATTTTGGAGTCAAAATTTACAATTTTCAACACTAAGTATATTATTCTAGCCCTGAACTCACATATAATCAGGGTAGGACTAGAGGACAGTAAAGCTAATGTTACTCACTTTTCTGTCAATCTGGTTGCAGCTGCCACATCCTGCAAAAATAAAAAGTACAAATGCTAAATTTTATTACTACACAAAACAATACCATTTTTAACTTGTTGCAAGAGTTAGTAATTTTGAGAGTACTTCTATTTTGAAAGTTCAAGGGCAACAACTCTTTCAAAAATGTGCAAATCCACAAGAAAAAAGAAAGAAATGTTTTATTTAACGATGCTCTCAACACATTTTATTTACAGTTATATGGCATCAGACATATGGTTAAGGACCACATAGATATTGAAAGGAAACCCACTGTCACCACTACATGGGATACTCTTTTCGATTAGCAGCAAGGAATCTTTTATATGCACCATCCCACAGACAGGGTAGTACCAGGGCTTTAGATTGCATTAAAGTCGAGGCGATAAACGTTGTGCCCAAAATACAGATGCCCAAAATAATCATGCCCAAATTAAGTATAAACATACTGACCTCAAAACCACTGAAATATTAAGTTTATTTTCATTAAAATAGCTAGAAATGCATTTCTGAATATTGACAACTCTCCAGTAGCTGTTATAATGATAGTATTGAGCTAAAATTACCTTCCTGTACTTAGAAAAAAAAGTCCCCGTTGTGCCCAAATTAGTGAGATCTAAAGCCCTGAGTACATACCACTGCTTTTGATATACCAGTCGTGGTGAACTGGCTGGAACAAGAAATAGTCCAGTGGGCCCACCGACGGAAATCGATCCTTCACCGACTACACATCGAGTGAGCTCTGTACCACTGGGCTACATCCTGCCCCTTAATCCCCATCAAAGTCAAACTTGATGCGTAATTCAAAATGATCAAAGTTCAGTTCAACAGCCCTCGAAATTCACGGCGGCAATCGGCAATGCCGTCGCAAAAGCTATTGCAAACTTGTTTTGTGACAGCATTTCATTGCCGTCGCAAATCTCTGAGTGGTGAAAAGTCTGTAGGCAATTACAAATCCCAGAGAGAAGCATAAATTTATTATTGTGTTTAGCTCGGTTTCCTTAAGTAATATAAATTGGTTTATTCCAGTATAGAAGCTTACGAAAGTAAAGTTAAGATGTTATGTTTTAGCACATTATTACAGCAGTAGATTATATATGAATAATTTTGACAGCATTAATCTTTTCTTTCAAATTGCCATCGTAGTACCGTTGCAAAATTGATTTGTGACGGCACTTAACTTAAGACATTGAGCAAGAAAAAGTCCTAAAAACTGTATGTGGCACAGATTAAAAAAAAGTTAAAGTTTGATTTGTTTAACGACACCACTAGAAACATTGATATTAATCATCGGTAATTGGATGTCAAACATTTGGTAATTGCAACATATATTCTTAAGAGAGAAAATCCGCTACATTTTTCCCATTGGTAGCAAGGGATCTTTTATATGCACCACCCCACAGACAGGATATCACATACCACAGCCTTTAATATACCAGTCGTGGTGCACTGGCTGAAACGAGAATAGCCCAATGGGCCCACTGACAGTAATTGATCTCAAACCAACTGCGCATCAAGTTAGCACTTTACCACTGTTGAGGAACATTGGCTGGAACTGAAAAATAGTCCAATTTGTTCACCGACTGGGATATTAACACAAAGTATAAATTTTAAGGAAACACTGCAGGTTTCCTCAACAAGATGAATAATCCTACCTTTGACTGGAGAAACCAAGAGAGTGCCGATCCGAGCCGCCCATAACGATAACTCTTCATTCCCATCAGTTTGCAGATACTCTGAGCTGAAATTAGATCAGATGATGTCACAGTGACCATTATGCTTACATGCCCAGGGATTTATCATCAATTCTTCACCAGGGTCCAATGTCTAATCGGATTGGGATAATTAGCGAAAATAAATCATACTTGGGATATTTTTGAAATGATGCAGTACACAACTGCTAAATTAATGTATTACAACAGCTATCAGTAAATATATATAAACACACACACACACACACACACACACAAACACACACACACACATATACAGTGTCATATTCTTTTAGGAAGGTGCCTATATTCGAACCACAGAACAATCATGACTTCTCCCCCCCCCCCCCCAACCCAACCCAAATACAGATTCCTGATAATATTTGTACATTGTTAAAGGGAGATTAGAATTCTGTTCAAAGACTGTGTAACTGTGGGGATTAAATAACATGTGATGTGAACATGGGAAATAATGTTCATACCTTGTTCCTGCATATTCCTTTCTTCACAAATGTGCAGGAGTTTGTGAGCCTTTTTCTCGGTTTCCACCGGCATATGTTCAATAAAATGTTCCAGATATTTCCTGTAAAAGTCACACAACAATCATATTAATATTTAACTGATGTTATGTGAACATAACATTTTAACTTATTTTTTAAAATCTGTACTTAATTTTACGACACATTTGGTTAGCAAGGGCATATACCAATAAACTTACTTTAATAAAACCAAATAAAACCATGCTGGATTTCGAACAGACTAGTTTAATAACATTTTAAATCAAAATCTAAAAACGTTTCGACACAATACCAATACCGATATCGAGCGGTATTTTCGGTATACTCTGCTTTAAATGCATGCCTGAGTTGAGGCTTACCCACTAATTTCATGTAAATAAAATAAAATTATATATGCAAGGCTCTAGTCCGATTTATACTCAACCCAGATATATTGTCCGTACTTTACTAAATGGCGGGAAACATTTTTCAACCCCAACATTTCTGTACAGTATTGTATGGTTTTACAGAAATAAATGGACAGTCAGACTCTTTAGGAACAGGAAAGAAGGAAGGAAATGTTTTATTTAACAATGCACTCAACACATCTTATTTTGGGTTATATGATGCCAGACACATGGTTAAGGATCGCACAAATATTGAGAGGAAAACCCACTGTCGCCACTTTATGAGCTAGTCTTTTTAATTAGCAAAAAGACATCTTTTATATGCACCATCCTACAGACAGGATAATACCAGACCAAAGGCCATGGTCTTTATTACATCTAGACCTTAGGAACACAGACCTATACATTTTATTATGTTCCGGGGTTGAACACTGTTAAATGATACTATAATGATTACATAATAAGGGACCATACCTTCCGAACACAGGACAGTAATCCAGGTAGTCTACACCAACTTGCCACAAGCTGAAAACATACAGGATATTTGATAATTACAACCCTTTTAAAAAAACAGTTTATTTACATAATTCCATATATAATCTTGATACAAAAAATTCTGAATCTAATTGTAATGAGAATCAGGGACCTAATTCAACACTGTTGCAACTTTGTGATCTCACACTGCACTTATAAAAAAAAAAGACTTTTACAGATGAGGTTCACAGAGCTTTGTGAATTAAGCCCCAGATATGAAGTCTTGAGAAATATTATGTCTTGTGTAACACATCTGTTAATACTGAATCATCTAATAGTACACTATTTGTTTTACATTTTCATACAACAATCATTAAGTGGCAAAAAAAAAAAAAAAAAAAAAAAATTAGAACAAAAGAGAAAAAAGATAACTATGATGCCATCGACATCTATTCTGCCACTTATCATTCTTACCTTTTATGTGACATAAGACTAGAGGAATATTCCAACAACAAATACTCCCGCAAATTAGAACCAAATCTGAAAAGAACAAAAGATAAAATATCATTTGAATGCTAACTTTTATATTTCTGTGTCCTATCATAGGATAAATATAATACAAGCTTAGAGCTTTTGTGCAATATTTTCATGACATATACACATAATCTTGTCTTCTTATATAAAAATCAGTATAAGTTTCGGTAAAGTACTGAAAAACGGGTATTATTCGCCACAGCAAATTTTCGTGATATTAAAATTGCAGGATGTTCACATTTTAAAATTTTTGCGGTGTCATGATTTTTGTTTTTTGTTTAAATTGAACAAAACTATACTTTGGTACATAACAATAAGTCGACACTAGAGTGGTCAACAGAGGTATACGTAATATCCCTTTCTGAGCTATTCCGCTAAGTGCTGCAACCACATGTCCAGCAGCGACCACACAGTGAATACAATTAACGAAATTAATCCAGGATGTGGTTCAATCAACTCTCTGTAAAGTATGAAATAAAGACAACCACTTGTACTAGTAATCTTGTTTTAATGTTTAAACACCGGTTGTTAAAACGTCTCACCTCGTTGTTTTTGTCACTTGTCGATGACGTTTTTCCAGAAGTTTACAAAACCATTTGTGTCCCGTATTTTGATTGACCAATTAAAAATGCCTCATTATACTAATTTCTAAAAGTTTATTCACAGCGAAACAATATCAGTAAGAATGTCTGTTTCAAAAATCAACTACATTTATCATTCTTCACAAAAACAGTATTATGACAGGTTCAATTTTGCAGTCGTTAAAAAAGCCATTAACAAACCTGAAACTGTTGGTTTACCTGACCCTTCAACATGTTTAACGATCAAAGAAGTTCAATTGACACAGGCCTCCAATGATGCCATTGATAAATTAAACACTTCTACAAATCGTAAACAAAAAACACGGTGAATATAGACTGTATGATGCAGAACAGTATGCCAAAATTGTTAAACTGTTTGTTTTGTATTTACACAAGTGTAATTTTCGCAGCTAAATTAAAAACACAAACATTACACATTCGCAAATAATACCCATTTTACAGTATTCCTTTTGCTGGACCATATATAGCCCAATAGTAAAATGCTCGTTTGAGGCACAGTTGGTCTAAGATCGAGTCCTGTTGGTGGGCCCCATTAGGTTATTTGTTGTTTTAGCCACTGCACCACGACTGGTTTATCAAAGGCCATGGTATGTGCTATCCTGTCTGTAGTATGGTGTATATAAAATATTCCTTGGCACTAATGGAAAAATGAAACAGGAATGCCTTCTAAGACTGTATTATGACATTTAAAAGCTGATAATTAATAAATCAATGTGCTCTAGTAGTGTCATTAAACAAAACTGATTTTTTATAATATTAAAGAAAATCCAGACGCATGAAATTATTAGAATACTTATTAATTAATTTAAAGAGAAAACCTAGCATATTTAGTTTAAAACTGATTTTTTATAACATTAAAGAAAATCCAGACGCATCAGATTATTAGAATACTTATTAATTAATTTAAAGAGAAAACCTAGCATATTTATAAAAGTTATCACTTCACTTACAAGAGAACTGAATGAATGAAGGAAATTTGTTTCATGTGCTCATTCAGAGCAAGCGGTTGTAGCACACGCCTGTCTCAGGCGTGGGCATTGACCTCGGTCGGTTCCCCCGTCTAGGACCATAAAGAGAACTGAATAAACATCATTACACTTTGATAGCAAAATGGTTGTCACACATTTTAAAAAGTAAAATGAGAAATAAAATGACTAACGCCAGTACGTGACTGTCAAGTTGACCACAGTGTTGTAGAATGTCCGTCAAGTGACTGACAAACCACCAGCTGCCAGTACTGAGGTAAGCACTGCAAAAGAACATATTCACAATAAATAATACATCTTTCAATGTTACTTAATGCCATTATCAATCTCCAGTTGATAATACAAATTATAATCATATTCTACAGCTTTTAACAGAAAAATGTTAATATGTTTTTCATTGCCAATGTTTTAAATGAGAGACATGAACAGAGAGAGAGAGAGAGAGAGAGAGAGAGAGAGAAAGAGAGATAGAGAGATAGAGAGAAACATAGAGATGAAGACAAATGCTATCATGTATCAACTTGAAATGAAATGTTTTATTTAACACAACACTCAAAAGATTTTAATTATGGCTATTTTATTAACATGAATGCAATTATACAGTAATATTTTTAAGCAGTACTCCAACAGACAAAAATAAAGATTTTATCTTCCTCCATTTGTCTCATGTTATCTATAGTTTAGATACAATATATGAACACTGTTAGAAGTGATTTCTAACCTGCTGTCTTTGATAACTTGGTGGATATCAAACTCAATGGCTGCCTGCAAAATGTTGTCCAGTTCCCCAATTCGCAAACCTTCTCGAAAAAAACTTTCAACACAGCTCTGACAAAACAAAACAAACCCACAAAAAAAAACCTACATTATTAACACAAATATGCATTGAAGAAAATTAAACTGGTTCTGACATGAAGAAGAAACTTAAACTAAAGGACTACAATTTAGCCAAAAGGAAGGTACATTTTAAACTATTAAGCGATTTGGAGTCAAGGTTATTTTGGTTAAACATGATCACTGTGACATTTGGTTACAAAAAGGAAGCTCTCAGCCACTACAAAGGCTATTCCGATAAATAAATAATTAATAATAAAAAACAAGATCTATATATAATAAGAGATCCATAATCTATATGCATAAATAGAAAATACAACAGCCTTAATAAATCCATTTTGCTAAATATAAAAATATTACAGTTAAAAAAACCCACCTTCAGTCTAGTTCTTTTTTTGTCAGTTTTGAAGGTTTTTTTAATCATCTCCCATTTAAATAACCTTTACTTTAATAAAAGTAGTGGCAGGACGTAAGACATTGGTAAAGGGCCTGATAGGAGGTCGGTCTGGGATCGATGCCAGTCAGTGGACCCATTGGGCTATTTCTTGTTCCAGCCAGTGCACCACGACTGGTATATCAAAGGCCAGGGTATGTACTACTCTGTCTGTGGGATGGTGCAAATAAAAAAGATAGATTGCTACTAATGAAAAATTGTAGCAGGTTTTCTCTCTAAAAGTATATGTGAAAATTACAAAATGCATTAAATAGGATGATTTCTAAATCAATGTGCTCTAATGGTGTCGCTAAAAAAACCCATAAGAACTCGAACTTTAATTTTTTTAAACTGGAATTTGAAATGCACTCACTTCAACATGGAAGTGAAGATCCAGTGCCCGGATTGTTGGGTTCTGATACAACAGTTTAGAAACCAGCAGGTGGTACCACGTCTCACAGAGAGGCTGCAGTTCTGTAAACACAGCATCATCCCCAACCAGTATCTGGAACAGAAAATAAAACAGTCAATAAATTTAAACGCCTGCAGTCAATAATTAAAGAATAATTTTTCACTAGCATTTATTAATGTAAAATATATATTATGTTTTAAAGTTTAGAAATTAAGAGAGCAATTTACTGTTTTTAATTATACAAAAAGTAAGAGTACTGTTAAAGCAATATATGTCTCCTACTGGGCCCAACAAGTTTTCATATCAAGGGCCATAACTCTGTGAAACCATGATATGTAACAGTACATATATAAAACGTCATCTAAAAAACCCAATTGGCGTTGTACAGGATAGTGTTATACAGGTTAATAAGAGTAAAGTCAGTATAATGACCTTACACATTCTCATAAACAGGCCTAGCATTTAAAGGCGGAAAATTTATATTTCAACATTATCTTAGGCTAGGTGGGTTGACAGTAGCACGCCTGACTGGCAACTGACAGGGGCAAAGCTGTGCATTGCAAATAGTCTGTCTTAAAACACAAGGCATGATCGAGTTAAAACTCCCCTTGAGTGAGAACCGGTATCAGAATGTGAACACAATACCTACCACACTTAAGCCTAATGGCTTATCCACTAAGTAAAGTGGCCAACATTGACAACTCCACATGTGTGTTCTTAAATATTCATGAATGTCCCATTTTAAACATGTTACTGGTTCAGTGTATATCTACATCACTATCTATAGGTTAAATAAATACACTGACATCCATTTTTAACATGTTGTCATATTCTAAAACCATTCAAGAGTTTACTACCTGCACGACTGTTTGTAAGTTTGTGTTCGCTGCAAACAGCCCTTCTTCCATCTGTCGACTGCATTCATCACGCCAGTGGCGCCATCTCATCTCAAACTCTGCAGTTGACGTCACATGCTGGTATTGCTAAAATGAAATGTCCAACAGCAAATATTACTTCAAGACTATAGACACATGGGTACCTTATTTACTTAGTAAATCTGCCGCCACACAAGTTGTCATTCACAATGAAGAAAACCTTCACATTTGATCTGGGCATATCCCTTTGTAATTGTCTCTAAAATATTGTCTCGTAAAATATTTTAATGAAGAGAAAAGCAAAAAAAAAAAGAGAAAAGAAATCACCATCAGGCACTATAGTCCCATTGATTGGTGAAAACACATCAACAACCAATGAATTGCAACAAATTTCCATTGCATTTGAGCATGCCTCTTCAGAACACATAACAGACTTTTCCTTCTTTCATGTGTCTTTTCATTGGCTGTTAGGATATCTGAACCGGTCCACTAGACTTGGGGGTGAGGGCAGGGTGTATGATTTTAAGAGGCCAGGTTACAGTCTAAAAGAGAACTACACATGAGTGTCACTCACAGTACTTTGTGGCATCTTCCTGAGCAGAACATCAAGACTTGTGAATGCATCTGACTGACTCAGCGAGTGTAAAGACAGCAGTTTCCTCGCAATGTCTGTATCTCCTTGTAACAACAGACGATAAACCTATAATAGAAAATGTTGCCGTTTCATCTATACATGTTTAAAACACATGAAAAACATACACAAAGGTGAAAGGTGTTTCTCAAATATCCAGGTCAGTAAATTTATTATACAAATAAATCTATTATAGAAATTTAATCAATATGACAATAGTTATTGAGACTAAGAACGCCTCCTCTTGTATTGATATCTTACTGATATTGTATGGGTGTCTTATTTACTTGTTTTATCTACCACACAAGTTGTGATCCATAATATACTGTAGATCCTGAAATTAATGCGATCATAATATTAATGCGAAAAATGCGAGGCCATGCTATTCGCATTAATAATATGACGCATTTATTTCTATGTTTTGTCTGTATTAAAACAAAACAATAAAAAATTTAAATACCGATACGTAACATTTAATAAAACAAAACAAACAACATTTAAAATACCAATACATTTA
>JAECMU010136225.1:0-14953 GCA_016106625.1 Dracogyra subfuscus
ATAAAACAACCTGTCTCTAGTATTCAGGTTCATTCTTAAGCACATTTCTGCACTCACTCCAGTTTTTGACCAGCGATGGATACAGACGTGCTACCTTGCTCTCTCCATCTCCCCACCCCCCTGGGGGCCTTGATCGCATCGTACGGCGAACTACTGGAGTACAGGATTACGTATACCGGAGGACGGGCAACCGTCTCTCTGGTATACGGGACTGTGCGAAAACTCAACCGGTGGACCCGGTCTCTGAAGAGGAGAAGTGCGCCAGCGGCAGAAAAGGAGGGACTAAAACTGGCAGCTCAACTGCCGGCGGCGGTTCCTTCAGCTCCCGTCCACACTATGACACCTCCTAGCCAGTCAACAGCGAGGACTACTACGGTGGGACGACCTGCAAAAACGGCCAAGCCAGCGGCGGAGCCACACATCGTTGTGGTGGATACGCCAGCCAGCCCAGAGACACAAGTTCCCGAGACTCCCGTGGCACCCCCGGCTCCGCGGAAGATGTCACAGGGGGGGTCGTCCTCAACTGTGGCCATTGTTAAATGGAAGGCCGAGCACCCACCGGAAGGGATGGACACAGGCGGCCTTCCACAAGATCAACCGAAACCAACTCCATCATGGTGCTTCCAAAAGGCAAAGCTCGGGAGGCATTATCACCATCTCGTTTTGGCGGACACCACTGACAAGGCGAAACTCTTCCCGGGAGTCAGCAGGAGCCTCTTCAAGCCAATTCCAACGACTTGGTCTGGTTTTGAATTCGCAATTCATTACATACCATCGGGATACAAAGTCAAGTCAGGAGTGTGTATAACTAGCAAGGAGGGAGAGTTGTACCGGCAGGCGCTGCTCCAGCCAGGGATGAGCAACAGCTCCATCCATAGAGCCACCAAGCTGGTCTTCGGCAAGGAATACCCGGCTATTATACAAGAGCTCAACAGGTGGAAGAAACATCTCCCCCACCTCGACACCCGCACCATCATCGGAACGCCTTGAAGAGGATCCAAACGCCAACCTTTCTACAAACCTTTGCCTCCGGGCATGAGTATGGACTTTATTAGTCAGACTTTAAATTGTTTTCGGCCGTCATTTCCAAAACTTATGTTTATTTTTTTTATAAATAGTCTGACACCCTTTATTTTTAGGCAGTCCGTCTAAATTGCCCAAATCACCTTCACCTTTGGCTGGCAGTCTAACTTTTCGTTTGGCCTCAAAAAAATTCCGGACATGATAATTTTTGGGACTTAGCTAAATTGTATTCCAAATTCCACCCACCTCAAACTTACCCACCCCCTCCTGTCCCGGAATTGGTCACTGGCGAAGTCAGAGGCTAAGTCCGGGGTGGGCATGCCTGAACCTTCATTGGATAGGGGCATGTAAAAAAGTATCCACATCCACATTCTTAAGCATTTCTCCTGCTAACATTATACTGTCAGGCCAGTCTTCACTTTTAAGGTGGAACTAAACATATGATTTGAAACTGGATGTTATCTGAAAGGTTAGTCTGTATTTTGTTTTATTTAATATATGAATGTTTTGTATACATGCATTAGAAAGTAATGTGGCTAGTTATTGTTTAATTACTTTATGAATTTATAAAGTAATGATTATTTATATTAGGTATATTGAATAAATTACATTGAATAAATATTTGTTCAAGATAGCTGGCTTAAAGAAAACTTACAAATCTGAATGTCATGTCAATTGTGAATATGTATTTTTGTATGTGTATGTGTTTTAGTTCATTGTGGTTTTAAAACGATATGTATAATTGTCAGTAGTTTCTATTATATGTCTTGTATTTGAATTGTAGATTGTTCTGTTCTCTCGGTGTGGTGGAGAATCCAGTTACCTTACACCCAGGTGTCATCTACCTGGTATGAGTTTTAATGTATTATGTTTCTCAAATATCAGTTTGCCATGTATAACTGTGGTATATGTCTAGTTGTATTTATCCTGTTTATCAAGTGTATTTATTACATATATTTGCTTTATGTTATCGAATATTTTTATAGTTTGTCATTAAATACTCAGGAGTTAAAGCAGGATAATTCAATTTACCTTATTTTTATGATGAAATGAATATGATACATTAGCTTAAATTGTGATATAAATCAGGGCTTCTAGATTATGGTAGCCACACTCCCATGGCTAGTGATATT
This sequence comes from Dracogyra subfuscus, assembly GCA_016106625.1. Lineage (NCBI taxonomy): Eukaryota > Metazoa > Mollusca > Gastropoda > Neomphalida > Peltospiridae > Dracogyra > Dracogyra subfuscus. Next base: position 2,157 of record JAECMU010136225.1, read on the forward strand.
CAGTGTTGGGCTAGTAAATAAATACTATAACTAGCCCAACGGCTAGTGGGGAAAAAATCTTGTCAAATGCTGCATTTACATATTTTGTAAATATGAATAGCTTTCCCCCTCTTTCTACTCCATCTAATGATTTTAAAGCTCTATCTCCCTCTTTAAGTGAAATATCTGATCATTACTAATAGTAAAATTGTATTTATTTAAAGTAGGGCTAGTGAATTTTTAATCATGGCTAGTACATTTTTAAAATCACTGATCCCATGGCTAGTGGATTTTTATAAAATTCTAGAAGCCCTGTATAAATGTTATATGTATACGTTATTTATTTTATACTTTGATTATATATGTATTCTATGATGTGATATTCATTGTTGCTGTATTGTTCTTGTAGGGTGTTTTTTTGTGTCATCATTTTGTGTGACATCAAATAAATTGTCTGAACTCCCCGTAGCTGTTACGTTTCATTCCTGTGTTGGGAAAATGTGAAAAATCTGATGCTGCTACATATATATATCAGATATATAGCCTAGAAGCTAGGTCTATGCTCACACTGAAGAAAACACTTCTTGATACTGAATTATCTCCAGAAGCCAGTTACATTAGAAGCTATCAATATTTAACACTATTTTTCTAAGTTCATATTTGAAAATGTGGTTTCCATTTGTGAACAGTGACTGATTATTTAACATTGCCAGTGTTTTAAGTCCTGGACAGATGGGGATAGAGTAAGTGTAAAGTGGATGGAAACTGCAATATACAACTTAGTGACAAGCCATAAAGGTCATTCCTACTCTGTGTGGGTCTAATAGTGTATTTGTATGTGTACACCTGGTCATAGTATATCAAGCTGTTTGGCATAGCACAGCTATTAGGGATGACCCAGAACTGGAGATGGGACACAACAGGCCACACACTGGCACACAGTTATCATTTTATGCTTGATATAACTATTTTTATTGTATACATACCAGATCAATGAGTGGTCATGGATACAGCTGACCATTTGGTGGAAACAAGAACTATACATACATACTTACACATATTTTTGTGAGTGGTGGGTATATATACTCTTTATAAAAGTAGGGAAACCTGAAATATTAATGTTATTACAGGGCTCGAAATACAGTGTTAGTACATGCACTGGTGCATGCTGATTTTTGCTTGTGCATGTCACTTTTAAAATTGGGTGCACGCGGTGCATGCTAATATTTTCCAAGTACTGTGTATTGCGTATACTAGTATACTGTTGTCTACCAGGTTCAGACAAGTTTTTTTATTTTGCGCATGCAGTTCGTAATCTGTTCGCCACATGGAAGACGTTAACTTTTATCTTATGGGCGCATCCATTTTGTATCCCATAATCCTACTTACAACAATGGCACCCTTTCGGTCATTTCCGTGAAATATATTTGCGAAAATTGCCGGCAATATTTCAGTTATATTCGTTAATGGTATTAGGGAAGGTGGTCGAGACCGACTTTGGGGTATCCACGCGCATAACAGTTATTGTCGTCACTGACAAACTGAACTCCATAGGCTAATTTATATTATACCAACAGATCTTACCGAGTTAAAAAAGTTGATAACTTGCTTCATACAAAACACAAATATTCATACGTTTTTGTAATATGCCTATTATAGACTTCTGTAAGGCGTTTACGTTGGGTGAAATTTTCAAATTTGATTAAGAATCAGTAATAAACGCAGTTGTATAACTTTCCGGTACTGTTATAAATAAATATAGGTATTGCCGAATAATTCCGATAGCTTCGACAGTGAATGTAATCCAGCATAGATGTCAGACAGTGATACTTATAGTTACAATTAAGACAGTTAAATTAAAAAGAAAATGATAATCAACACTGTAATCTAGGTAATTAAAATAGTATTTTCCTTATTGTTAACAGGATTTACCTTATTTTTGGTGCATGCAGAATTTTAATGGTGCATGTAACTTGTTTTTCAGCATGCACCTGGTGCATGTAGATTTTTTTTTTCATTTCTAGCCCTGTATTATCAACTATTAGACCGAACATAACTCTTGACCAGACATCCTAGTACATTCAGGTCTGTTTATCAACACACCAAAACACATTCCATAGGGGGTATCATTTTCGATTTAGACAATTTTCAGGAACGTCCATTAATCACTATGGAACATTATTTCTGTCAATCTTTTTCATTCTGTTGATCATACAGTTGTTATTTTTTTGTTTTTAGTAATTTTTATTGTTTGAATTTGTGATTTACTGATAAAAAAATTTCAACTTTCAAATTACACTTCTGACCCCAATCGTCCTTCAAAATCTTTGGTGGTCATAAAACCTAATGTAATACTACTGGTTGTACTGTTTGCCCAATTAACTCACTATTATAATATAACCATTCCCTACAGCTAATATACCTTCCAATTTTTGCAACTGTACATTCTTATTAGAGTTTCCATTAAGTACCTTTTTTTTTAATAGTATATTAAGCAAGAGTTTCATGGCAATATATGTCTCACCTAACATAAACAATTGTTTAATGCACTGTGATGAGCATCCATAGGTGCAACTATAAACCAAGTTTCATTGACCTAGGACTATAGTTTGTTAGGGGAAGGACATAGCCCAGTGGTAAAGCACTTGCTTGGTGCACAGTCAGTCTGGAATTAATCCATTGGTCTACTTCTTATCACAGCCAGTTCACCACGACTGGTATATCAAAGGTCAAGTATGTGCTATCCTGTCTGTGAGATGGTGCATATAACAGATCCCTTGCTACTAATAGAAAAATAGAACAGGTTTTCTCTCTATGACTGTGTCAAAATGACCATATATTTGACATCCTATAGCTGATGATTAATAAATCTATGTGCTCTAGTGGTGTCATTAAATAAAACAAACTTTATTTTATAGTTTGTGAGAAACTGAACTAAGTTTAACTGAAACTAATACAAAAGGTGACGCATTGCTGCCATCACTGTCTTAGCTAAAAATAATAATACCAATATCTCGCCTTTTTACTTTGCAGAAAGACAGACAGAAATGTTTTAATGATGCACTCAACACATTTAAATATGGTTATATGGCATCAGATATATGGTTAAGGACCACACAGATACTAAGAGAGGAAACCCACTATCGCCACATCATGGGCTATTCTTTTCGATTAGAGCAAAATATCTTTTATATGCACCATCCATCCCACAGACAGGATAGCACATATCACAGCCATATACCAATGGGCCCACTGTGCACATATAAACCACCTCTAAAACAGACTTTTAGCTCAAACACCATAGACCTCATTTGTTTAGATTTGGTAAAACAGATCAGTGGTAAGTAATGTATACCTAGATATGCACCACACTAATGGGTTTGGTATTGCATAAAAGAAAGACATTTATTTACTGCATTATAGTCTAATGGCTGTATAGAGGCAGTCAGATGCGAATGGGCTTGGAGTGGCTTCAGTGAGCACTGTAAACACCTTTTGTCTGTCAGGCAGATTGAGATCCCAAGTCATTAATCAAAAGATCAACAAGAGATTTACAGCACAAACAGCCCAGATGATTTACACAGTTTCAAGTATCTTCAACAGAACAGAAGGTTACAGCTTGGCCAGAATAGTACTCTTACACAGACCCGTAAAGGTGATTTTGGTTTGGGGTCAAGTATAAGGCATAAATCAGGTTATGAAAGTATTGAAATTTGCAAATGTTGTTTCCCAAGTCATGGAATTTTGAACTTGGTCATGGAAAAGTTATAAAAAATGAAAACCGACTGATAATTTTTTTTTTTTAAATAACACAAGGAGAGTTTGACAATTTGCAATAAAAATTAAAAATATTATTGAAAACCTATCAAACAGTCATGGAAGTAAAAAGTTTTGGGGGTATTTTTGGTTGTTATTGTTCAATGACACCACTAGAGTACATTGATTTATTAATCATTGGTTATTGGATTTGAATGATTTGTTACATGTAATTCTAACACACACTTTTTCCATTAGCAGCAAGAAATCTTTTACAGTACACACATGTATCACAACTTATGATATACTGAAGTAGTGTCGGAAATAGAATAAAAATGATTTTCGTCAATTATTTCTTTCATATTAAACTAGCACGTAAATATATATTTAATGATACACTACCTAATTTAGCATTCACTTGTGTGGGCTGTCATTGATGTACAAGGTGGTGTTTACTCTTGAAATTAAAATAAAGATGTCAGTAAATAGAACATTTGTCACCCTTTATTGGAACAGACTATACACATTTTGGTGGATATGTGTCAATTTCATTTACTCTTAAACAAACTTTTAATTTAAAACTGCAAGTTAACTGATTATTTTGAATTGCAGCATAAATTATTAATTATGACCATCATATTTAGTGAATATAAATTCAATATTAGTACATTAGGAATTTACACAATCTTGCAACCATTTAAATTAAGGTGCTATATCAGACGTTATATTTGTGATAAAGATTCTCCAATAAAAATGTATTTTCTACTAGTAGATACAATTATTTCCTATAATCATTTATGGGCATATAGTTAAAGGTGTAGTCTTTAATTGCTAAAGCAAAATTTAATAAAAACATGATTTGCAGTTGTCATTGTGCAACTTTGAGATAGTATCTTTAATACCGGTATAATAGATCACAAACTCAAAGTGGTTCTTGACAGTTTTGCTCAAAAGTTACTTATAAAATGTCTACAAATATTTTGTTTTGGAGATGAATAGGGGTAAACAGGGTACGAACTTGGGATTTTGTTTGACTCGCCAATCGTGCCACTCATAGCAGCACTTTGAGTCGCCCGTACAACTTTTGAGTCGCCAGGCGGGCGACACGTGATAAGGTTTTGACCTGTCCGACGCCATTTTGACTCGCCACGGGCGACCGGGCGACCCTTAACTTCGTACCCTGGGTAAACCTTTATCAGAAACGGTCCCTCAGATATTGAAACATGTTGACCAATATTTGTTACAGTCTGTTCCAATAAAGTGCACAAATTACCTGTTTACTGATATTTCTTTTAATTTCAAGAGTAAACACCACCTTGTGCATCAGTGAGAGCCAAAACAAGTAAATGCTAAATTAAATAGAAATTATTTAAATAGATATTTACAAAATATTTACTTGTTTCTTTAATATGTTTACAAGGAATAATGCATGAAAATGATTTTTATTCTATTTCCGACAGACAATGAATGGGTTGGGAAAAAAAGCCTCAATTAGTAAATGGGACCAATGAGGTGTTTCGAATCTACAATGGAAGTGCTTTACTGACTAAACTAGATTGCACCATGTCATGGAAAACATTAAAAAGTTATAGAATTTGATTGAGTCGTACATGTTGGATCGAATACCCTAGGTGGTACATGTATGTTCTGTGTTGTCTGAGGGAAAGTGCTTAAAGGATCCTGTGCTACTAATGGAAAACTGTAGTAAGTTTCCTTTGAAAACAATGTCAGAATTACCCAATGCTTCATATCCAATAGCTGATGATTAATAAATCAATATGCTCTAATGGTGTCGTTAATCAAACTTTAACTTTAGCTAAATAATGAGATTTTAAAGTTAGGTTTTTATGTAACGACACCACTAGTACAGAAAAAATAGAGCACATTGATTTATTGATCATTGGCTTCAATATTTTAAACATTTGATAATCCTGACATGTAGTCAATTAGAGGTACATGTAACTACCATAATACATTTTTCGATTAGCACCAAAGGAATTTTTTATATGCACTTTTCCAACAGACAGAACAGCACAAACCAAGTATATGTTTAATATACCAGTGGTTGGATTTAAAAAAGTAAAACAAATAAAAAATAAAAATAGAGAATGGACCCACCGTGGGGTTTGACACTACAACACAAGCACATAAGGCACATGCTCAACTGAAACCCACTCCACAATGTAATGAAATAATGTTTTTATTTTATAAAAGCCAAAGATAATTTATGAAATATTTTTAGTGGGTTTTTAAAATTATTTTGATGCTTTGTTTGTTGTTGGGTTTTTTGTAATAGAATTTGTATGTATTTTTTTTTATAATATGTGTATTCGTTTTTTTTCCTTTTTGTCATTGTTTTTCTTGATGTTTGAAGGGTATGTGTGGGGTGAGGTTATTCCTCTGCCAACTCTTTCCCATCTAATTTCTTTCCAGACTGGAAGTTGACTGTTTTCTTTTCTTCTTTTTTTCTTTTTTATCAAAGATGTGAAATAAAATTTTAAAAATTACTTTTAACATTTTGAACCATAAACATCCCAACTTGAATAATCTACAGGGTTTGTAATAGTTTTTTTGTGTGTTTTTTTAAATTATGTATAACCATAGTGAACTCCAGAAACCTAAGATAAATAAATAACAATGTGTGACAAGGAAACAGATCTTTCAATCATGACATCTGTCATGTTTAAAATGACCAGATAAATCAAAAGAAAACTCCAGTCTAGTGTATGGTAACAATATATGATGATACTAACTCGGCCCTAGAAATTCGCGATGGCAATCAGCAATGCTGTTGTAAAAGCTATCGCAAAATTGATTTGCGACAGCATTTCATTGCCGTCGCAATTCTGACAGTGGTGAAAAGTCTGTAAGCATTTTTCTCTCAACTCTGTCAAATTGGTTTATTCCAGTATAGAAGCTTACGAAAGTAAAGTTGAGATGACATGTAATGTTATTTAAATAAAAAGAAGTATAACACACCAAGTGGTACACCAGAGCTTTCATATATGTACATATACTGACATGCAAAAGAAACTTTATATATATCAAATTTGAATAATTTTATCAATGTTGTTGCTAATCGAAAAGAACCAATTTAAAAACCACCTTACAAACACTTTGGATGTAATACAAAGTGCATTGTGATGCTCAGATGTTGAACTTGATGACACTTTCATATCCCACCATATCGTTTGTCAGTTTTCAATAACACAATTACAAGCCTTGTGAAGTCTCTTTTGGACATGAGTATATTTTGATGCTTTGACTCTATCAGTTCATCTTTTCTCCTAGAAATGCATCCTATGGGTTGACAAAGAAACACCACTTATTGCATTCAGTCAGGCACACGTCACTGCTTCACAAAACTAAAAGCTTAGATAACCAGACCCTTTTAACAAAGAGATGCATATTTTACTTTCTGATACACTGAAATGGATAAAATAATTGGTTACACCAGCTGTAAAAGAAAGATCAAAATACAGAACCTCCCCCACCCACCCCCTAAAAAGAACAAACAAACAAAACAACCCCACAACCTCAGTCTGTTTAAACCTGACTAACTTATGAAAAGTGCTCCAAATGACATACTGGTATATGTTGTAATTTTCTTCTCTCTCCCCCCCCCCCCCATATTAAATGGAAAATAACAAGTTCTAACAAAATTTAGTTTTTGAAGGGTGTTGTGCCTGGAGGCCAGGCCAACAGGCCTTTGAACATCCATGTATTATATCAACCCCTGTTAATGGTGATATATACATGTGCACACACCCACTCACACACTCATACACTCACTCATACACTCACTCACTCACTCACTCACGCATTCACTCACACTCTCACTCACACACAGTGTAATGAGAAAGAAAGAGTAGTATAGACCTTACACCCTAGTACTGACTGAGCTGTATACACTCAATATATTACAACTAATTTACCATGACTTGTATATCAAAGGGTGTGGTATGTCCTGTCCTGTCTGGGAAAGTGCAGATTTAAAAAACCCTGCTACTAATGGAAAATGTAGATTAATAAATCAGTGTGCTCTTGTGGTGTCATTAAACAAAAAAAAAAATTGTTTTAATAATAATACTCAGTGTGTGTTGGAGCCACCAATGGGATATGAACCCAGTTCATACCATCTTTAGATCTATAAATTACAATCAATGACTTCTAACCGAGTGCAATCACTGATGATGGACACGTTGCATGTACATGAACATATAGCGTGGTGTTGAGGTGTAGCCACTCATGCAGTGCCATAAACAGTTCTTTTATCAGATAGGGACCTAACCAATTAAAGAATGAAAGTAATACCCGGGTATATCCTTCCACCACACCAGACACAAAGTCTGGCGCAATTTTAAATTTCTAAAGAAGCCGACTTCAGACCAGCAGATATCTTTTATGAGCCTTTTTTTCTTCTTTCTGGGTTAATGTTCATGTACACAAATATGACACTTTCTTGCATTGTACATACACACGGATGAAATCATTTAGACCATGCCACCATAACAAAAGGGTATGTACATGTTATTCCTAAACTTTATCTTGTCACTACCAATCTTTACCATTTAAGTCACTTAGTACATGTAAAATTGTAGTTAAGATTGGTCACTGAGGATTTGAGGAATGTGTAGTGTGTGTGTGTGTGTGGGGGGGGGGGATATTTACTATTTTCCACCTACAGAAAAATGTAGTATATGATTTGGGTTTATTTGGTTTTGAAATATATTATAACAGTTCTATTATAGTGACAAGGCATAATTGACAACTGACTATATTTTCCCAATGCAAACACTTTTCCATAGATAGAACAGCACTCACCATGGTCATTGATGTACATGTCATTCAGCACAGGTTGGAACAGGAAAAACCCAAAGGGTCCCCAGAGGGGGATTGATCCTATGATTAAAGCACACTAACAAGCACTTTACTGACTGGGTTAAATAGATGCCATGTTGAATTAACCTAAATTAAGTAGCTAGTTGTTCAAGTGGTTACCTATCGTAGTACCTCATTTCAGTTAAAAAGAGGTCTGACTGTATGATTGAAGTTTGTGTCAGTTTGCCACCCCACCTGTACTGAACATCAAAAGAAGGTTTGTTTAACTTACCACAGGTGAGTTCGTCATGGCGGTCCTCGCAGTCATCGTCACCGTCACAGACCCACTGCAGAGGAATGCAGATACAGTGACCACCACATGGATACAGGTGATCAGGGCAGGTACAGGCAGAGTCGTCACTTGTGATCACTGAAATAAGACAGGTGTCACAGTCACAAACACTGATTAAAACGCTTGTATGTTTACGTAATTAAGTCGTCACTTGTGTTCACTGAAATAAGACAGGTGTAACAGTCACAAACACAGATTAAAACACTTGCAGGTTTATGTAATCAAGTCATCACTTGTGATTGCTGAAATATACAGGTGTAACAGTCACCGAACGTTTATTACTCTCAGACCATTATGCAACAGCATATGAGAAATATAAAAAACAAAAACATATACATATACATACACAAACACATATTTAAACACTTTTAATAATTTAATAAGCAGGTTTATATAATCAAGTTGTCTCTTATGATCACTGAAAGATACAGGTGTCATGGTGTAAACACTGATTAGTACACTTGCTGGTTTATGTCAATCAAATACAGGCCAAGTCATCACCTGTGATCACTGAAAGGTGTATCAGGTGCAAATGAAAACCTGGCGAATGAAAACGACAATGGGCGACTTAAAATCCATAAGATTGCCCGCTTGGCGACCAATAAAATAAAATAAAGTGTTTTCTCATATAGTTCAAGTTCTTTATTAACATTAAGCTTTACAGCTCATCTGTTCATATACAAACAAAATAAAATAATACATAACCATATAATCTGTTGCAATATTGTTGTTTTATGTTTTTTTAGAAAATATTATTCAGGCAAGTGAAAACAGAACCTCTACCACTGAGCTATACTCATGGTGATAAATACATGTATATTGTTGTAAAACTGCTCATACAATCTACATGTATTTCAAGCATAATTAGATTTTAATAGTTCAACCTTTACACACCAAAAAAATAACAATGTAATTTGAAAAATCTGCAACCAACAGATCCTATAAATTAATTGTTTTGGTGAAACACTTAAAATGGAAAACAAACTGAAGCCACAAGACAATGTTTTGGGGTGTTTTTTTGGTGTTTTTTTTATAAATGCCTAACAAAATAGGTTAGAACTGTAACAGAGGTAATATAATGTGACATAACTTTGTTAATTATGTATTACATGTCAGCTTCATTATCTTGAAATAAAGTCGGAAGAGCTTAACTCAAGTTTAACGAATGCGTGTTATCTCACAGAACCTAGAATATATTACATGTACATGTTTACGCAGATAGCAGCCAATTAAAGGTGAGCTTTGTAGATGTTCATAAAATCTAGTGACACTGAAGTACCATAAACACACAAAAACTATGTTTTTGAATTAATAAGATAATTTACAAATAATTAAATACTTTGAAATAACTTTAAACATCAAATATATATACTATATTATTATAAACATGCATGATTTTTAAATGAAATACATAACTGTCATACTATTGTTTTAATTATATGTGACCGTTACAGTACAAGTAAAAAGTGTGAAAACAAGGCGCATATAAATTATTTTGCCGGTTTTATATAATTATAATACTCAAAACTTTACAAAATATCTTCACAGAAAGTTGTATCAAAATGGTATCATTTTATTTTATTTCTAGCAAAGAATTTTTAAAATGAACTAACATATGATGTTTAGAAGAAAAAAAGAAGTTAACTGAATTACGAAAAGAAATGAAAAAAGAAGAAATGACAACAACAAAAAAATGCAACAAATAACAACAAAGAAAAAAGCCAAAAAAATATAATATAAAACATTTAAAAAGAGTATATATAAAGAATAAGAAAGCCATTTCCACTTTATTAAATTTACCATCTTGGTATCTCACACAACATTACATCTGCCCTACAACTAACTGGCCATCATCAGATGCTACTATCTGAGCAACAGATCAAGATAAGATTCCCCTGGAACACCCAGTTGTACCAGAGTTGTGTAAAATCTCCACTCCGCACCTCCCAGACTAACCATGTGGCCTAACTCACACAGAACTGGCTGTTTCCAATCACACCAGAGTGGAGTGTGATTGAAATTATTCACAAAACATTGTGGCACTCCCGACAGATGTGATATGAATCAGATCTGGTTTCTGTCAGACAGATATGTTCCAGTTTTTTTTATCCTTCCTCTCTTTCTTAGCCACAGACAGTTAAGATTTTAAGTACATATGAAGACATTATTTTATTGCTTATGTACTCGTCTATGTACCATTCATGTATTTTGACATGTGTGTGTCACAGATTAAAAGTTTTATGCCCGTTTCAAAGAACTGTTATATTGCTCTACTGAATTTGCTTACATGTATCGGTATCAGCATTACCAGCATTTTACATAACTAAGAAATGTAAAAGTGATGATTCAAACAGGTTAACTTGCAGTGGTGTAGGAAGTGGGGGACATGTGCACCACCCGTCTTTTTATATATTTTGCTTGATATTTGCTTTATAATAGTGTAAAAGTGTGTGAATATAAAAGTGTGGCCACACACACACACTTTTTGGAACCTTCCTATGCCAGAGAAGTATCGAATACCTTAAAGATATTCTGGATTATTCTTGTTTCAGCTAATGTTTCCTAACTATACACTTGTTTAAAAAGATTTTACCATTACAAGTTCAAAAGGATATACCCTAGCAATATATCTGACCTTAAGATCATCATAAGTTTCATTTTGCATATCATTCAATTATCCTATTCTTCTTAATTCTATGTGAGAAAACCCTAAACTAAAACACACAAAAAATCCAACCTATAGTTCATCCCACCTCCTACCAAAAAAATTAATAAATAATTCCTGTTTGGTATGACGTAAAAAGAAACATAAAAGTGTTTCGGAAATTAAAAAACGCCACTCTTTTTGGTGCAATTTAAAAAACAATCGGTCCAGAAATAACTTGAAAAAAAAAAGTTCCTGTGGGAAGTACTATTGATACATGCTTATTAAGTTCACTTGTATCATTAATTCTCATTTCTGCCATAGTATCAGAGATGAAACTTGCTACATTTGTTTTCATTAGTACCAAGGGATCTTATACATATGTATATGCACCATCCAAGACAGGAATGCACATACCACATCATTTGATATACTAGTATGGTGCACTGGCAGGAACGAGAAACAGCCCAATGGCCCAGTGACAGGGATTGATCCTAGACTGACCACACATCATGTGAGTGCTTTATCACTGGGCCATGTCCCACCCCCTGTAATGTGGACATGCTAAGGCTAAAACAATTAATATACTAACTATACATAAGCTAGCTAGCTCTGCCATTTGACACATTTGCCAATAGCGAATTTTAAGAACAATTAGCAAATTTTTATTTTAGTGAAAAACAAGTGTGCAATAATTAATATTTTGTTGGAAAATAGTTGTGGGTTTTGCATTTTTAGTTTTACATGTATTTACCTGTTTTCGTTATGTAAAGGAGGTTTTTTTTGTGTGTGGACTATATGGTACTTGTGCATTTACAGTAACTTGGTAATGTATGTCATGACATTCTTTGTTGGTGAGCCATTAATTGACTCAACAGTGTCTTTCCCATGGCACACAAGAACAAAGAAAATGTAAATAACATACCACAGAACCAGCTTACCCCTGCCTTGACTGGCAGCTGATACAGACTGGAAAACAGGACCCATATAGTCCATAGAAAACGAGGGTTGAAAAAAAAACCTCTACACTTTCTTTATGTGGTGTTAAAATGGATGTTTGTGTTATAACATGGACATACATCAGTTGTTGTCTTTGTGAGTTTGGCAGGTCTGCACTCAAAATATTTTTACCTCTGTTAGTAATTATATTGCTACAGAATGGAGCATGCACTGATAGGTTTAACTTCAGCTTTTTGTAGAAACTGAAGTTAACATTTCAAGAAAAGAAGAAAAAAGGTAGGGGTG